>NW_022045872.1:1039020-1066278 GCF_001654015.2 Drosophila navojoa | reverse complement strand
TGCGTTAAAAAAAAAAAAAAAAAAAAAAAAAACAAAACCCAAACAGTTTAAGCAAATCAATCAAATACAAAGATTCAATAAGAAGCCAATCGTTTAACGCTGCGGCCCGGCCCGGCGCGGTTCGGCCTCAACAAATGATCAAAGCATTTCACACCCCATACCGAATAGCAGAGTTGCTAATGTGCTATATTAAACCCAAAAAGATCGAGAGAGCAAGAGAGAGCGAGAAAGAAAGATAGTAAGAGTGGGAGAGCAGTACGCCTCCAATCATGGAGTTTAGACCACCGACTTACACGCTGCGTTGGCGTTGCTGTACACCCAAAAACTGGGTAAATCAGAAGCCATTGGCAAACAAAGCGAGGCTCCGCTGTAGTCAACAACAAAAGTCGCACCTACGCCTCGACTCGAATAAATATACTATATGAACATACATATATAGAGGTACATCTATATAGGGTTTCTCCATATGTGCATATAATCAATATAAACAAAGCAAGGCTCTGAGCTATGTGCACAAGCGATTAGAGCTGCGTTCTTAAATACTTTTTATGAACTCTCCATAGCCAAATAAAAGTCCATCAAGCGTAGGTCGGGGGCAAACAATATGGGCAAGACCAGATGCAGAGCTGGCTGTGAATGTTCTGCCCAAAAAAGCAAGCTGAAGCTGCTTGAAATTTGTGGAAAAATATTATTTTAATACTAAGACTACCAGGCTCAATTGTAGAGCTTGAGTCAGCTCTAAAATTGATATAAAGAATACCAAAATATAATAAATACAATGGAAATAAATATATCACATCTTATTTTGAGTTTCGTTAACTTGTTGAACTTCAATCTTATTAAAGAAGATTCCTGATTTATTGGATGAAGAATGAACATAATTTTTTAATACTTTAATATTTTTATTTCGAAGTATAAAATAGTGGGATTTAAAGTTTTCATCAAAACTTAATCAAAATGAGAAGAAAAATCTTATTTTAAGTTTATAACGACTGAGGTTGCATCTACTATTTCCTTTTGGTAAAAGTAATAAAACTTTTTGCAGCCTTTGCTAACCTAGATTTGAATAGTGAAATATCATGAATTTTATATTGAAGGAACATAGTCAAAATATATTCTAAAGCTGATAATCGATATCTATGTTGTAGCAGTTAATCGATAAACACATTTTTGATCATTATTTTACTGTAAAATCTTCTAAAAATCATTTCTAGTTCAACACAAAAGTTTCATTCACAAAATACTTTTACCTACACATGACACATCAAAACATTCAAGAACAGCATGAGTTTGACATTCGAGAAGCATAATCGATATAAATTCTCAATGAATTCATAGACCTTCGACCTCGTTCCGCTAAAGGGTTTTTGGCTTTGAAACAACAGTCCTCCGGCATGTTCTCAGTCCCAGGCTCGTGCAGCAGACTCTGGAATTTTTCGTTAGAACAATGTGAACATATCGCTTCCGTTTGTCAGCAGCTATGCCATGCGATATGTTATATACATATATACATACATACATACATATATATTTATATATAACATTTGCATTGGGATCGAAGACGTAGACGCCAAAAAGATGATAAAAATTACCACTTAATTGGATTGCCAGCCACCCGGAGACAAACGCTTGTTATGTCGACAACTCCCTGTACCCCGCCCCCCTCCCGGTCCGATGCCAGAAAGAAGCTGTGTAGATAAGCATCTAATTTATGGCAGCGCCTATGCCGTGTGAGATCCTCAGGTAGAGCCCCTGGCTCCAAAAAGATATTTCTACCGCAAAGCATTCGCATTCACATTCGCATTCGCATTCGTATTCGATATTTATTCTTCTTTTTTAATAAACAGCTACCGAATTTCGCATTTCCTGTGCTTTTTCGTATTTCGAGGACTGGCTTATTGCTATAATTTGGCTGGCAATTTGGCTAACGCATTGTGTCATTACGACGCCCCGAGAATTGTATTGAATGAGATGGAGCAGCTTTATAATTTCAGTTGTACGTGCCGGCATTTTTCTTAATACTCTGAAGAAGATATTGGAAAGCGTTTAAACGAGGTATATTGGTTTTGCTAAGGAGAGTGTATTAGGGTAGAAGAAGTAGTTGCTGAAATCCATTTGTCCATTTGTCGTACGGTATCTGTTTAGCTCTCTATCCTTCAGTCGGTCTGCCCCTACTTTTTGAAATCAGAATCCACAAAAACTGGAGAATTAAAAACCTAAAGATTCTTCTATATTAGGTTTTGATTATGCTCGCTTCAAATCATTGATGATTAACCTATATTCAACAAATCTATTACTTGATTATATCCAGCATTTCATACCTAAGTCCTCCTAGAGAAACTTCAAATAAAGCTTGCATAAAGGACAACCCATGCTATGACTAGCGAATCTATTGTATCGATATCAAACCCATCACAGAACTCAAGCATTGTTTAAATGAGAGATACATATATAGAGGGATAAAGACCTGAAACTATGACAGCTAGCCTGATATAACATCTGCTTCGATGACTTTATCGATTTATATCGATAAGTAAAACAGCAAATACATTTTTAGAGTATCTCCTAGCTACATACTGTCGACTGTAACACTTTTATTTTATATATCTATGTTTTTTTTTTGGGACAAATCCCACGACAAGTTGATAGGAAATGCCCATGAAATCAAAAGCCGGCAATGATCATGCAAAAACCGATTCTTAACGTATTCAATCAATAAAAATGTTGACGATTTAATTTTAACGCTGACGCATGCAGCGCACACATACGCATGTGTGCATGTATGTATGTACGTACGTACGTGCATGTATTGCATGCGTATGTACATATGAAATACAATTTGGACACGGCTTCAAAGGCCAACAAAACTGACCGCTGATGAAAAGCAGCAGCACCAACAGCAGCAGCACCAACAGCAGCAGCAGCACCAACAACTCCAACTGCCAACAGGTTTCGGTCTCTCTTTATTTGTGCCTCTGCTTCTGCTTCTTTTCTTTTTTTGGGAACCCCAAGACCAGTAGCAAACGGAAGAAGGAGGCCTGTCAGCCGGCTACAAAGTAACTTAATTTACACTATCGACGCCCCACAACAATTGTTTGATACCCTGTAGCTATGAGGGTGCATCAAGTTGACGGGTGTGTTGTACGAAAAGTTTGTGGTCTAGGCAAGACGTTGAAGATATTATTTAGAAGAAGATATCTCAAGATATAGAGAGTTGAAGCAGTCTAGTTTTGAGAGAGGAAGATTCGTTTTTAGATAAAGTTAGTTGAAGCTAGTCTTGAGAGAGAGAGAGAGAGTGAGAGAGAGAGAGAGAGAGAGAGAGAGAGAGAGAGAGATCTGATCTTTAGATGAAATCAGTTCAACATAATTTATGGAGAGCGATATTTATAAATAGACATAGTTAGATAGTTTTGGAGATTTCCTTGATTGAAAATTAAACAGATGTCGATTTTTCAAGCTATACAAAAAGTTTTATCAACCAGATTTGATTTCAAAACTATGAAAAACTGAAGTAAATTTTAAGCAAAATAAAATCAAATCAAGAACTTGATTTGATCAACTATATTGCTATTTCTAATATTGCTGAAAATATGTTTAAATATTTATAAATAGATATCAGATATAGACTGGGTATCTATGAGTCTATCATCGAACAACATTTGCAGCCAAGCTGTGCGGCAACGTGCTCATGACGTGGTCACAATTATTATTACGATTTCTTCGCTTTTATGATTATTATGCTTAGTATACTTTATGAAGACATATATACATATATAGACTTATATAGACACATGCATGTATGTATGTATGTCTAGACAAGCTGTATACATACATATATATCATTGTTATTTAGTATCCATTGTTGTTAATCATTGTGCGCGACTTTATTCACACTTTCTTTCGCGCGTTGTTTATTGTGATAGACTTTTTCTGTTGCCTTTGCTTTATCAGCTGTAATCACAACAAAGTTGTACAAAAAATACAAATGCGACAAACAATGTAAAGATCATCAAATGCACACACACACACACACAAACACACAGAAAATAAATAAAAATCATTTCATGTGGTTTTGACAGACAGCGAGAGTTGCCTTTCGGTCGGTCAGCTGTGTTGGCTCCCAGCCCCAGCCGTTTGGGACTAGGGCTAGAAAGTATTTTATATTTTTCATATTTCCGTATTTCCGAATGGCTGTAGTTCCGTATATCGGAACCACAAAAAGTCAGCAAAGAGTGCCGCAGCTTGTGGCGCACTCATTAAAGCCTGGCTAATTACAATTAGCGCTTGTTTACCGTAAACAAACCTTAAATATCAAGTGAAAATAAAAATAAAACAAACATGCTCAAGAGTTTCAGACCATTAACAGCAGATATACTGATTTGTGTGGACAACCCCTAACTTTAACGGCACTACCCCTTTCTCTTGCATTGCAAAATAATTAAATGGGGTATATTGGTTATGGGAACACTTTTGTGGTATAGGCGGAAGGGAAGTAGCTTGGTTTGAGTAGCTTAATTGATTAAGTTTGACATTGCGGCGATATATTTAATGCAAAGGAAATTTCGGGGAATTATAGACTTGAATGTAAATATGCACAAACTTTAAGATTGCATGCAGAACTAATTTATTAATCGCATAATTTCGTTTATATATATATGTATATTTTAATATTTTTGTATAAATATGAAAATATTAGCAATATTTTCTTAAATTTATTTTAAATTTTATAATTCCTTTAAAATATCACATATACAGATATATATTTCTAAATTATTCAAATGTCACACGCCTATAATTTATTTTCTATATTCTTTATTTACTAAATATTCATAAAAATCCCTGATTATATTTGACATTACTCAAAGACTCTCAGAGTTAGAGCTAGACAATTTTATATATAATTTCTGCTAAGCCATAAATATGTTAAGATTATTTTCTTTTTTTTATTAACTGAAATAAAACATAGCAAACGATTTTAATAATATTGACACTTCTAGCTGTCATGTTATTTATTAAAATTGCTATGAATTCATCAACAACGAATGATTTACGAACAAGAGCTATTTAGTATATACTAAACGCTCATATGGCAGTCAAAGTTCTTACAGCAGCAGCAATCAGCAGTTCAGAGTATATCCAAGTCGAGCACTCCTCACACTAGAGAGCACTTTTACTTGTTTACATGTTTTCCTCCTTTTTTTGGCGCAATTGAGACATCAAAACGCGTATGACGTTTATTTAATTCGAAGTAATGATTTCATCGCGCACTGTGTAATCGATAAGCATCTTAAAATACACAAAAAACATATACACAAATACACACAGAGTAGTGCTGGGGTGTCCTCATTGCATACTTTAGATGCAGAGGGTCGCGCACTTGAGATAATCGCCTTAGGGTTGTTTTTAGGTCGCATACAACGGGCGCTGCTGGCCCGGTTGCCACGTACCATAAACGATCCTGTAATTTTCATGTCCTGCACACACACACACACACACACAATGATAGTCGACCGGTATAGGCTGATATGGGCTGGTATGCAGGACAAAAGGGCATTGTTGTTCATGTCGATTATTATCGCGGCAATGAGCAAAACTATTGCCGACACATGTATCCGTTTATTTGTCATGACTTTTGTGCACAGGTCCCTTTCAGCCTGCCAGCCCTCCAGCCCTCCAGCCTTGCAGTCGTCGAGCCTTGTCCCTTGAGGACAGGACGCGGGCCCTGCCAAAGCTTTCTGACATATTGTCTGCTAATCAGTTCCGCCGCAAAAGGTTTTCGCTGATGAAATCCTTTAGCGCTCCCTTGGCAATAGGTTTGGGCGCTCGCCTAAACGAGCAATCGCTGCACTGACATGCCGCATAATTTCAATTAGGGTTGTTTGCCCCGGACCCACCCCCACAACAAATGCGGCACGCTTAGGCGCGCATTATCGCCGTCATAACTCAATTTGACACTGCTCGAAATCACGACCAGCTCTGACCACTTCATTAAGATCAAAAATAAAAATAAAAACCCGTTGATGTCGCTAATCAAATCAAATACTTGAACATATGCGTAAGACCGAGGCACATAAATAACACTGGACAACATAGTTTTTGTTATATTCATGTCTATTATTTGCCGTGACTTTCTCTCGGAGCACTTGATATATGTAGCGAAGTTGTTTGTGTTATGCTTGACAGCTTAAGCAGGTGAGTGGCCAAAGGGCTTAGCTCTGCCAACTCTCTAATAATAAATAATGGCATATAGCATATTTCGCAAGCTAGTATAGTGCTTGCAGATCTTAGCTAGAGTACATATCATATGTGTTACACAAGTCGAAAAAATACCAAAATTATTTAAATAAATAAACATCTTGTTAATAATATTTCACAAGCAACAAATGTAGATAGAGGAATTTACTGTATATCTAAAATTAAAGTTATCCCTAGCTATATACCATATTGATTCCATTTTGATTATCAAACATATGCTAACCAGTGTAAGATATAAGAAACTACCCAATATGTTTACATAGCGTCTCCATCTATATATACATAAATCTCTATCTCTAGGCAGGATAAGATATAGATATATATATATATATTATAACTAACCCATATAACTTAATTCATTCGCATTTCCATATTAAATTCTCTATAGATGCATCTCTCTACAATATATATTTCTGATTTATAAACTTTCATTATACACATACAAAAATCCATCACTCTTCTACATCATCATCCCCATCATCTCTCTATCCATATGCAATATCAATTTCTCGCTCTCAATTTTATGTTAAGCTGTGTTCAACCGTTTAATGCCAACGAACCAAATAAAAAACCAAAAAACCCAAAAACTGAGAACATTTTGACTAATCCAAAGCAATCTGTGCTAATGCCACAGTTGTTGCCCTGCTGGAATTACCTTTGACTGCAAAGGCGAGAGTTACGTGTGCGGCATGTAATCATTTTTTATGACAAACGCCAGCAGGAATTATGGCAGTCAGGCACTCGGCGCATGCCTTGGGGACACATAAAAGTTGTCGTTGTTCAGGTTGTTGTTGTTCGAATTGTTGCTGTTGTTGTTGTTGCTGTTGCTGTTGCCGTTGCTGCTCTAGCTGTGTGTACACGGATCTCGTGCCATAAGGACAAAGAGTCAATCTGCAACAGAAGCAACAGAAGCATTGCCAATCGTCATCGGACATCGTGTTTCACTGTACCAGTACGGTGCACACTCACAAATTAGGACCCAGGGGATCAAATTATTTAAAAAGCCTCGCGCTCTGTGTAACCATAAACCGAGCCAAGAGGAAGCACAAGCACAAGATGACTCTGCGTCGTCTAGGAGCCAAGACATTTTTTATTGTAATGGCCAGCAATGTGTCCACCATTTTTTTTTTTTTATGGCAACTGCTGAAATTGGCAACCATATTTGGCCAAAGATAACGGCATTTCACTGACTAGATATATAAGTGTACGTATATATGTATATACAGCTGACTTCTGACAAATGTTTGATTCTAATTTGGCATCTCGACAGCTGCAACAACAGCAACAACGTCGCTCAAACTTTGATTGATTTTATAGCAAATATGGCTTTTGGGGGTTGGGGAAATTGCCGAGGCGTGTAAATATGCGGAGGAAGTGGAATAGTTGATGGATGATGAAATATTTAGAATTGTTGTTGTTGTTGTTGCTGAATGAGCTCTAAGCGGGAGAGGCTTACCTAGAGAAAAACTAAGTAAGGATTGTACATACATAGTAGAATACCATTATGGTTATTTTATTCATATAAAGGTAATAAATTTTCGTAGTCGTGCTTTAGCTTCAATGTTTCTATGTATTCCAAAAGATGGATATATGGTATATATAGCTCTCTTTAGAGATCGTCTCACACAGTTAAGGGAAAAGGAACTCAGCCTAATAAATATATCAGAAATTCGGAATGCAAACATTTTTGTCATCTATTTCAAAGTAGAGCTTCTGATGAGAGTTGCGTATTGTAAGTGAAACTTTTGATTCTATAAATTGCATAAATCTACTTTCTGGACTTTGAGAACTCAATAAATATTCCATATACAATATACAGTAATTTATTATTGATCATATCGACTGGCTATATATCTTTGGCACCTTTTGCTGTGTTGTTGATTTGCGTGTCAATCGATTAGTCAAAACTGTCATTCAAATAGATCTGTGTATATCTCAAGAAAAATGTTCAGAAAACTATGTCTTTGTCAGTTTCGAAGGCTTAAACAACTTCAGCTTTACTTCGATCAGTCAATCTATAAGTCAAGCAACTTTTAAAATGTTAAGGCATATGTAAATGTACACATATATATTATTACATATGTACATACCATGTAAATGTAAGGCTGGAAACTGTATGTATGGTAAAAGTTTCGTATCTCATTACAAGATCTTCAATCCTTAATAACTCAGCAACGATTGATTTATCAAATATATATGTTTGTATATCTAATTGTACCTTCACAGTTCATTAAAATCAGCTACGCATTGACTACATACAATATATAATATATATAATTTATTCATATATTTCCAAGTTAAAGATCAGCTCTATCAATAACTAAAAATTTGCATGACAAAACAGGCGAACAAAGAGCACGTAAAGGAACTGGCAAATAAGCTCCTGGCAGCGACTGTGTGCGCTGTTGTTGTTGTTGTTGTTGTTGTTTTTTTAAGCCCTTGTAAGCAGCTCATTGAGCAACAAAAGCAATGCGATAACACACAAACACACAGACAGACACACACATACAGAGACTACAACACGATTGCAATTGCAGAGTCACAAGCGGCTGCCGCAGAGCCCACTAAAGAGTCGCACTCATTAATGCAGTGTCAATGACAATGCCAGTGTGTGTGTGTGTGTGTGTGTGTGTGCGTGTAGTGAACGTGTGCCGGTCATTTTGGCTTGAACTTCTTTAATAGACAATGCCCCGCACAAAAGCGGGCGTGGCATGCGTGCGAACTACCGACAACCGACTACCAAGCGCTGCCGTCTCTCCCTCTCTCTCTCTCTCTCCCTCTCTCTCTTTCACTCGCTCTCGCTGGGCTCACTCACCCCCTTTTTTGGGTTACTTCGTGTACTCGTGCGTGTAACGCATCTGAAGTGATTTGTAAACAAATTAAAGGCGTGCACGTGTCGGCCTCGTTAAGCTACATACGTCCGCTGTGCGATGTCCGCTGTCCGCTGTCCGATGTCTGCGGATGCGAATGCGAATGCGAATCTGAATGCGGATGCCTGTGTCTGATATCCAACTACAATGCCAATACAATGAGCTTTGCGGTGGGCAATGGGTGGTGCAGTTCAACAGTCGGTTTGCCGTGTGTGCATGTGTGTGTATCTGCGTGTGTGTGTGTGTGCATTTTGGTTTGTTCAACATATGTCGCACTGTGAAAAGCATTTACATTCCACGTTCATAAGTAAACGTATCACAGTTATCACTAGTTGTAATCTATAGGAGAGAGAGAGAGAGAGAGAGAAAACGAGAAAGGGAGATATAGTGATAGAGATGGAGAGACGGGGCGCACTCGAGAACAGATCAAAGAATTGTTGGGATTTTAACTTTTTGGCCCCGCACTCAATAAGCCAATCGCATTTGATCATATTAATTAGCGCGTGCTGTAAGAGTCGAGTGTGAGAGCGAGGCAAGTCGAGTGTTTGAGTTGATTGTTTTGATACAATCAGAGCGGAATTAAAAATCAAGATAAATATGTCACAAAAAAGAAAACATGTTGTTGAGGCTGAGCTGTAGCGGAAAGGCTTAGAGAGAAGCGGCGCGATTTGCGGAATTCGCTTGAGAATCTTGAATGTGATTTGCCACAATTGTGAACTGTGGCTTGGCCATTAGAGGTTATCGGAAGTAGATTATAGCCAATCTTAAGCTGTATGGGAAAGGATTATGGATGTGTTCCTTCAAGAACTCAATTAAAAGTTACATGTACAGAATATTGAAATAAAGTAGAAAATCATTTTACATAATTATATGTAATATATAAAATTGTAAATATGGTTATATACTTATGTTTAGAGAAACTTTAGGGACTCCTCTATGTACATATATTTTTAAGGCAATCTAAATATCTTTAATACTGATCTTGAATTTTTATTTGATTGTTGATCGAATTTGTCAAAAACAAATAAATATTATTCTAAATTTTTAGCTACAACATTTCTCTAAGCAATTAATATTTTTCTTTAAATTAAAAAAATGATTTTATTTTTTATTTTCATATTTTTTCTTATATATATATATTTTTATTTTCAATTTTTCTTATATTTTCTTTTAAATGCATATTATTTTTATACTTTATTTAATTTTCATATTTTTACTTAAATTTTTCTTATGCTTATCTTTTGCTTATTTACTTTTTGTTTTTCTTTTAAGAATTAAATCTAATTTCTGTTGTATAACAGCTTTCAACTATATATCTTAAAAAGTTTGTGCTTCAGTTAATTTTTGCTCTGAGGTCAATTCAAAGTCGACCGCTAAGTGCAAACTCTAAAAGCAAACTCTTCATTTGACCCCAAATAAATCAATCTGGAGGCATCAAGTGGCAACAAAATGTCGAGCATTCGATGGGGAATTTCACGATTTACTAGCTAAGGGCAATTGATGCAATAAATCGATTGTCATGTTTAGATGGAACCATATATAATCAATTAATGCCAATGGATTAGATAACACTCCACTCATACACCCGGCACTGGAGCCCACAAAGTTTTTGTCAATGTACATAGACGCCATTTTATCCTCATTATTATAAGAATGTTCTTTATTTTCTTTATGAAACCATATTACATCATTATAATCATATCTCTCATATTCTCTCATCAAACTTCTCAAACTCTTTTAATGCCTCAGCCCGAAAAGAACGACTTTCTCTTCACACTTTAGAGTCGCAATTTTAATAACATTAAAGAACAGTCAAACAGAAGCATTCACTGGTGAGAAAATGTTGAATAAAACAATATAAAACTCACTCGCCCTGAGCAAATGAAAAAAAAAAGAAAGAGGAAAGCAGAATAAAATTTCCCCCCACCGCATAGGAATCTCCATCTTAGATTTGAAATGCGCACATGCCACATCCAATAGTCCTGCCGTACCCTGGCCCGCCCCTATCTACCTCTTGTCCTTTGTGTATGGCTTTTTGAAGGATCCCAGAAAAGGAAGCGGGAGTAAGAGAGATGCAGTTGAAAATAAAACCCTGTGGCATGGAGTCGCTCTCCCTTCCTTTTCCTCTCTCTCTCTCTCTCTGTCTTTCTTTCTCTCTCTCTCTCTCTGGCTCCCTCTCTATGCGAATGCGTCCCCTTTTCAAAAATTCTTGCAGCAGTCAATGATGCTAGGCAACGAATTGAAAAATCCAAGCTCACGAAAATTGTACACAATTTTCTGTCTATTTAACTTTGATGGTTATGACGAACGGGCGGGGCGGCTGAGCTTGGGGTTGGCATTTGAGGTTTGGGGGGCATTGGGGCTAGCAACGGTTAGTCAACATGGCGGCTGTTAGAAAATCCTTTTCTTTCTTACTTTTTTTTTTGCCCAGCGCCCACATAAAGAAACATAAAAACCATTTCGCTCTTTGAAACTTGGGCGGCTGGCTGCTGTAAAGGAATTGAAGCTGCTGCCACGCCCCGCCTAGTACCGAACACCGTGCCCCTCGCCCCCACCCGCCCTGCTAGCTATAGGGTTGCGGCAGGGTTGTCAAAGTTTACGTTTTCACTTCGAGTGCGGTGTGCGGTAGAGCAGCAGGACGCGGCAGGACGTGGCAGGATCACGAGCCCAGGCCAAGTATCCTAGAAGTGTGTGTATAAGTGTACATGTCTGTGTGTATGAGTGTGTGCATGCCCTACAAAAGCAAGCTTTTTGGCGTGTTTCAAAAGTACATAGAAAGCCATAGAGCAACAAAAACTGCTGCAAAGGCAAAAGGCGACTCTTTGGCTATATGCGTATGTGTGTGTGTGTGTGTGTGTGTGCAGGAACCACAGTTACGTAAATACGAAAATCCGATATTACGTTTCCACTTCTCAACACGGGCCCGCGCGCATGTGTGTGTGTGTGCTTGTTGCACAAGTGCTGCTGCGCTTTGGCGTTGCACTCGAAAAAGAAAAAAAAAACATCATCAACAACAACATCGTAGTGGAAAATAAAGCACGACTGCAACACGGCAACAAAAACTTTGCACGCAAAAACCAAAAAGCCCTCATTTCGAATCCTTTTAGAATATATTTTGAATATATAACTATATATGCATACATACATCATACATGTGTATGCATGTGTGCACGTGTGTAAGCCAAAAAGCCTCAACGTGGCAGTTGCTTCAGAGCAAAAAAAACAACAAAAACAACAACACACAAAAAGTTTTGCAAATGGCAAAAGACAAGTAAAACTCAAGTCTCGGCTTTTTCGGCGGGCAATCGTATTGCTGTGCATGTATGTAAGCTCTATGTCTCTGTGTGTGTGTGTGTGTAAGTGTGTGAGTGTGTGGGCGCGCCTGCCACACCCAATACAAAACGTGCCAGGAAGCTGCCTATGAATAACAGAAGCCTCAGCAAGAAAACGACACAACAAATAAAAATGGCGAAATGTTGGCCAGTGGGAGACTAAGAGATACCCTGTAGAGAACTTGTGAAGAATGAGGGAGGAGTAAGGCGCGATTTGAGCTAAGGAAGCTTCTCTAGGGACTAGCTGACAGGGAAATGCGAATAAACTATTCTCAGTTGGTTCAAATCAACAGAGATACAACAACAGAGCTCGATGATCCCACAGAAAAGTCTATGAAAGATATTATTATTATTTATTTATTAGATAATATAAAAAATACAAAATCTAAAAATTATTAAACGTGCTAGCTACGAGGGCCATCGACGTGACTATGAAAGATAAAGATTCTCTTTTAAATGATATTCCATGAAAGCATTTTTACGTAATCATCATATCTTTGCGTATTCAAAGAACAGAGTAGCAGTAAATAGAATCAATTGGATTTCTTGCTATAAAGTTGTGAATGATTTTCGAATTGCCCTTTGAAACCTCAAGTCTTAAGCTTGATTACAAACTAAATGCCTCTACATTCAATAAATAAGTGCAGTCAATAAATGAAAGCCAATATATAATACTTCTTTCAGGTGACTATTTAACTCTAATTCGCAATTTATATTTCAGCTGAATTTCAGTCTGTGTTAGTCCTTTTCAGCTAAGCCCCAAACACCCCTTACGCCAGCTGTGTGTCTAGGGTATGACAAAAATGCAAACTTCATGTACTGCAAAACGGCACAGAAAATGTTGAAGAGCATGCCCCGAAGCTTGGCCCAAGCATACAGCAGCAACAACAGCAGCAGCAGCTCAGCCATGGCTGAAACAGAGGGCAAAGGTAAGGAGAGAGGGGCAGAGGGGACGAAGGCAGGGGCAGCAAGCACATATATATATATATATATATATATGTATTTGTGTGTGTGTGTGTGTGTGTGTGTGTGTAGCTGGGCAAAAAGGGTTTGGGGCTAGTTGGGAGTGGGGAGCTAGGGAGCCGACGACGACACCACCTTTGTAACTTTCCGCAGACATTCAACACTTGCGACCAACAAGAGCAGCAGCAGCCAGCAGCCAGCAAGAAAATGTACTACAGAGCAAGCAAAATAAATAAAAAATAAAATGTTAAAAAAATAAAATAAAATAAAACAACAGCTAAAAGCAAATACGAGTGCGAGTGCAAACTGCGTTGAAAGAAAGGCACAAGAGAGAGAAAGAAAAAAAAAGAAAATAACAGAGAGGCAAAAGATTGCAGCACATTGTTGTTGCAAGCTGTTGTTGTTGTTGTTGTTGTTGCTTTTGTTGCTGCTGTTATTCACAATTGCAAGCGAGCACACACAGCAAGCCCAAAAAGTCGTTGTTTGTTTGTTTATTTGTTATATGCGCGTTGATGTACAAACATGCCACACACACACACACACACACACAGACAGAAAGAGTGCGAGAGAGGTAGATGGGGAGCAGCGAGTGCAGGTGTATGCCTCGCTCTCTATGGGCCCCCCCTCTGGACTTTTTGAATTTTTATTCTGAAATGCGAAACTCAATGACAGCCATCGACAACGACAGCAACAACAAAACAAACGACAGCAGCAGCACCAGCAGCAGCAGCAGCAGCAGTGGCAGAGGAAGAGGAGGCAGCGGAACAGGAGGTGGCTGCAGCAGCAGGAGGCTGTGTAGTCACATCCTAGCAGCAACAGCAGCCGCTCAAGTCAGCATATAAAATCACATTGTCAACTTGAGAAGCATCTATCAATTCTTTTAATTGATCCTTTGCGCTGCGTTCGCGTTCAGCGCAGCGGAAAAGAAAAATGTATAAATTTCATATGGAAATATGAATAGCTAGACAAATATATACAGATACATATATACACGCATACATACAGAGAATATATATATGTATAAGAAATGATTGCAGTAAAAGGAAAAAGTTCTTTGCAGCTCATTGAGCTTCTCAGTGCGCTCTTAATTAAAATTGAAAACACGTTCAATTCCATTAATTAGTTATGTCAAGTTTTTGTATTTTATCTTTCAATCTTGCTTTCTTTCTTCGAGTCTTATTTCTTCTTGTAACAAACGAAAGTTTGTTTTTCTTATTTACTTTGTGAGGATTTCAATAAAGTTGTACATATATAGATATGCATATTTATTTTTTTGTTTGCAAGCAAAATTCGCAAAATATTTGATATACATTCATTTTAAATTTGTTACTCGAAGCTGAGTCCTTTTAAGTTAGGGATAATAGTAGAGAGGAGTGCCGGATTTCATCTACACAGCTTCCATTGCTTAGATTGCTTAAATGAAATTCAGTTTAAATATAGTAAGAATTAATAAATTATTTTTAAAATACTTAATTTAAACGTTTTTTTATTTTTAATATTTTATATAATTTTTTAAATTTTTGATTGCTGTTAATTATATTTTTTTTTATTATCATTATTATTTATTATGTAATTTGATTTTTGAATTACATCATAATGTAATTATATAAATTTCTCATAAGCCGCTTAGCTCCCTCTATCTTCTCAGACTTTTTTTCTTATCCCAAATAACCGACATTTATGACATTGCTCAACATTTATAAACTGAGCTAAAAATACTTTGCAAAGTTTTTCCTGAGAAACTTATTAATTGTGCGTTACCTGCCTTAAGTTGCCGTCCTTCCAAATAACCAGAACTTTCAAGCTTATGTAAAACATTTAACAAAAGTACTTGGGCAAATACTAAAAAGATTTCACCTAAAACCGAAATACATAAAGCATAAAGCATACATATTTGTACATGTTTGTATGTACATATATATAGATGTGTGTGTGTGCATATTTTTTTTAAAGAATAAATAAAGCGTGTAAGAAAAGCTGACAATGCGAATCCGATACTTACGGCCAAAAAAGCAGCAGCATCCAAGCCTCCACCCAAAATTATTCTATAAGCCATCAAAGCAATTCAACAACAACAACAACAAGAACAATAACAATAGCAATGCTAAAGAAGAGGTAGCAGAAAAGAAATCGACAGCGAACGCAACAACAACAACAACAAAAAGCTTTGAAGCAGCGCAAAAAAATAAACCACAAAAAAAAAAACCAAGTTATAATAAAAATGAAGAAGAAAAAAATATATATGTATATCATAAAATGCCCAAAGAAAAAAAATCTAAATAAATAAGACCTGCTCGATTTTCTTCAAACCTTATTTTTTTTTATTATTATTATTTTCTTTTGCCTTTTACAGCGAACAGCAACGAACGAAGGAGGGCATAGCCATAGAGGTCCCAAGGCAAACGCACACACTTACACACACTCACACAAAATACAGCACCCAATAAGAACAACAACAACAACAACAACAACAGCAGCAACGACAAGCAACGTCTTCTTACTTGTGTAGCAAAAGGCAGCCAGCAGCGAACATCTTTTGCGAGCGAGCGCAAAATTCCTGTCATGGGGTCTCCAAGTGATGCCACAATCGGCGGCGACGGCGGCTGCTGCCACCGCTGCCACAGCCGTTGTCGCTGTCGCTGTTGCTGTTGCTGTTGCTGTTGCTGCTTCTTCTGCTGTTGCATTATTCATGTTTGGCAGCCAGCCATCGTGTGCCCCCCGTTCTTCTCGGCAACCCGACTCCCCCCGCCCCGACGTAACGCCTCTTCCAACTCTCTCCAACAAGGGGCTGCCGAGTCAATACTGCTGACTGACTCTGCAACTGACGACAAAAACACCACGCCCTCAAAACGCCACTTGCCGCATGCGTGCGAGCGAGAAAGTCATACAAACACAAATCAGCTGAGAGCGCCGCCATTTGCTGCGTAAATCCAGCGAGAGAGCGACGGGCAACAGAGAGCGAGCGAGCGAGAGCGAGAGAGAGACAGAGAGAGCAAAAGCGCATAGCACACAGCCAGACAAGCGCAAGCGAGAGGCCGCTATAGGTGGTGGGTTTTTGTTTTTTTTTTTTGTTTTTTCTTCTTTTGTTGTTTGTTTGTGTTTTGACTCGCTGCTGCCTCTGCCACGGCTGCTGGCGCTGGCGCTGGCTGCGAACGAGCGCCGTCTCAGAGCTAGAGCTTGTGAATTCGCTGCAGGCACAAACACACAGTAATACGCCGCTACGCTGACTGGTTGTCTGCGCGGATGTTTCTCTCTGTACAAAAAATCGAATCGCAGCGAGCGACGCAGCACGAACAAACGAACGTCGGAATCAGAATCGGAGTTGGAGTCGGAGTCGGAGTCGGTGTCGATGTCGGTGTCGGAATCGACCTTTTCTTGCCCAATATAACATACGCGAGTTTTGTCGCCGCAGTTTGCTAACGCGTGGCAACAACAACAGTCGACGCTGATACGTTGAACGTCGCTCGGCATTTTCGTTTGTTTTTTATACACATATACAACAGCAACGATAACAACAACAACAACCACAACGACAACAACAGTTTCTAATAAAAAGAAAGAAAATATAAATTGAATTGTGTTGTATTCGCCTCGTTTTTGTGTTTGCCGCGGGCGTAACCTTTAAACTCGCCTTGATTACACTTACAACATTTCGCCGTCGGTTTCTCTGTGTGAATTTCATTCGTTTGGCTTCGATCTTAATTCGCGGCACACCGACTATCAATAGCAGCAGCTGCTGCTGCTGTCGCTGCTGCCGTCCAACGTCAAAATCTTCTTCATTTAGTTATCATCAGCACAAGGCGCATCCGCTCAACTTCTAATGCCTTATCAGTAGCACGGATCTCTGTTTGCTGCTGACGCTGCTGCTGCTGCTGCCGCTGCCGCTGCCGTTGCTGCTGCTGCTGCCGTCGTAGGGAACACACATAGAGACTGAAAGACCTTTTCCTTACCACTCAATTTACAGTGAGTGCCATTCCACGCGCTGTCTCGTAAATTAATGTCATAAATTAATTTCGGGCACCGGTGTCGTCTAAATACATATATATACAAACATACATACATATATTCGGGAGTTTCGTTAAACCGTAGTCCGTGTCGGCCTATAAAACGTCAAGAAAAAAAGTCAACATTACCTGCCGCAGCAAGTGTGTGTGCGTCTATGCGCGAGTGTGTGTGTGTGTGTGTGTCTGTATGTGCGTCACCTAAAACCCAAATGTTCCTTAAATTACCTTCAAGCTGAAAATGAATACGAATTCATAATAAATAAAGCCAATTATATATATATATTATAAATATATATTATATACGAAGTGAAATAAAAATATATCACATATAATTTATATAGAAAGTTTTTCCTTGCTGACGTAAAAATGTTCAATCAATAAATTTGATGTTTTCATATTCATAAATTCATAAATTTTTGCACAAAAAAGAAAAGAAACAAATCGAAGCAATGCGCATAAATTCTGCAAACATCTATACAAAATTACTGGATTAAACAGGACCAAAATAGCCTTTTTGCAATTGCCTTGCGATCAGTCGCTGCACCACCACCAACAACAACAACAATAATCAGGATACAACAACACATAGCGCAACAACCTACAAATTTCAACAATAACAACAAGCACACACCAGACAGACATCATCATCGTTGGAAATAGACCTCGTGTCATTCCAAAAGACGCACATGGGCGTCTGCACCGAGGAGCGCCCTGTGATGCATTGGGTAAGCTATCGATCAGCTAATCAAAAATCGATAATGCAATATCCAATAGTAGAGTAGAAGATGTAGGTGGGTTAATAAGTAAAGCCAAGCCAAAGCTTACAGGTTCTTTAGCCAACTTACTGTCTGTTCATATGTTATCGATAAGTCACAATTTATTGATATAAGTTTTAACATAGACTCAAGAGATCAGTAGCAGCTAGGGCAATATTGCTAACTGCACTAATTGAAATTTAATATCATTTTGCAAGATAACATTTTAATCGATAGAACAGAAAATCGATAAGTCAATATAAATATTTCAAAAAATGTATATAACTATTCTACCACTTACCATGATCCACCTCCAACAAGCATATTTTCAAATGTAGGCCTGGAAATCTGCAATAGATCGATAAATGGATATATTAATACCATGCTGAAATAAAGGAGCTATTTCAAAATTCATGTTTTATAATAAGCATGAACGAACAGGCAAAGATATGTATATAGCATTATATAAATATAAAAACTCAAATAAATCGATAAACATCGATAAGTCAGTAAACTGATAAAAATTTTCATTTAGCTGATTAGTTTAGAGACACTTTCTAGCTAGAAATTTTGAATGATCATTGAAATGCACAGCTAAATTCACATCTCCAACTCTGCCCCTTGAATATTCCCCAAAATCGATAATTCAGAACGACTCCCCTTTTAACGATAGACTGACCTTAAAGTATTCTCGACAAATTTCTAAAACGTTTCTGTTTCGGATTTCCACACGCTCAACCAAATCAAAATTGGTTTGAGTCAGCATCAACATCAGCCGCATTCAGGTCTATGGTCGCTGATTAATTTGTGATTTATCTCGAGCTCGGGTTACAAATGTTATCAATGCCAGACCAAAAGCTACGACTCCTATCGATCCGCAGAGACAGCCGCAGCGACTGAAGCGGAGACAGCAGCGAGACTTCGAGCAATCGAAGCGCATTTAGCGATAAGAAAACCCCCTTGTGCATTTGGTTTTCAGTGACAACGCAACAGATCATGAATTGACTTTAAGTATGCTCTCTCTCTCTCTCTTTCTCTCTCTGTGTCTGCCTCTTTGACTATTCCTCTTGTTGTTGTCATGGATCGATAACAAAATCAGTTGCCAACAATCAGTAGGAAAGAGCTTCCTTACAGCTTATGCTATGTAGATTGTAGATATTTGTTTTCTATAGATATTTGGCTTCGCGATAAGAGGAAAAAATTTTGCTCAGGCAAATATTAAGTATACGACGAGTTGAACAAGATTCAAATTAAAAGAATTTTCAATGGAATAATATTTCTTTGATTTCTTTTGAATGCTTAAAGTAATCAACTTTGATAGTACTTAGTTTCTATATGTTGCTTTACACGCTCATCCAGCTGCGTCCAGCTATAGACCGATGATTTGTTGTTTATATTTTACTTTGCACAAAACTTTTGATTACCAAAATTATATTTTTTGGTAGAAATTATTTGCATAATATTCTTACAAAGAAATTCTTTTTAATTCAACTATCAATTGCTATTTTATATATATTTATACTTTTACATAACTAGAAAAACGCCTATTCAGTTAGGTATATTATACATATGTGTACGCTCTCTAGCCATGCATAATGAACTATCAATAAAGAAACAACATAGAGAAGAAGACAGCCGAGTCAAAAGGCTTACATGATATGCGCTTTATAATTCATAATCGGTTTAAGCGCAGAATTTACAGCGTGACTTGCTTTATAGGAATAAATAAAAGCAGGTAAAGAATGTTACGGCTAAATATGTTTGACAGTTTTTGTTTTTATACACGTTCATGAAGTGAGAAAAGAGTACATTGGTTTTATAAAACTTCCGTCTAAAGATTTGGCAGTTTATATAGGAATGTATGTATGTATGCTTACGATAGATATTTCCATTAGGTTTCTACAAATTACTGTTAACCTTTCGCGCCGATTGCTTAAATGTTGAATATTGTAAAAACCTTTGCGATGACTGATAAAACAAAATTTATTATTAGCGCTTTATTAAAGACCGTCGGCTGTGATGAACCGCAATGTTTTACATGATTTTCATTTCTTTTTATTGCAATTTGAATCTAGGCTCAAGTACAAATTAATTCTTTAAAAAAGAATGTAATCAAAGCAAATAAATAAAAATAAAACTACATCAGAAATTTGTTATTGATAATCGTTGTCAAAGCAATATATTCTCAATATAGCTTGAATACATGTGTATACATATGTATATATACTCCAAATTCTCTTCTCTATTAATCGAAATGTCTTACTGTAAATCAGAATCTATCTAGAAAATCCGAATCTTAAAATAATAGTTTGTTTCTTCTTTCGCATGAACAAAGCAGAAATTTTTTTTCTGTTTTAAATAGCTTTTATAAAATAGCACACTAAGATAAATCAAGCTTTAGTTTTGAGTCAATATTAATGAAACAATTAACTCGCATTATAAGGGTATTTGCGAGTCGATTATTGCCCTATAAACCCCAGTTACTTGCTATTTTATTATTATTACAATGAATTCAAAATATCACTCTTGATGATCTTAAATAGCTAAAAATAACATTGGAAAAATGTAAGTTTTATATAAAAATTCAGCTACTTTGATATTTCTATTGCTATTACAACAGCTCAAGTATTCAGTGTTATCCCTCAACAAAAATGTACAAAAGAAGTTTCTGCCTTACGTCTTTTATCTACCCGAATTGTAGTAACTATTTATTTTTCTGTTCGGCATATCTTCCCATTTTGAGACACGCTTCAGGCAACAAATCAAGCCATCAAGTTGCACAAAAAGTAGATATATAAGAAGCTGCCGTTGGCTATAAGAAATGTGGTTAGCCCATTTTAGTTGGGGTATTATGTATGTAGTTGACCAAAAAAAAAATCGAAAAAAAAAAATGTTGAAATATTGCCAACTAAAAATGGCAGACTGCAAAATGTTGCGTTTTGTGTTTACCCCCAAAGGTAAAAACCGATGTCTGACCAAACATAGTTGAAAAAAAAAAAAAAAATAAAAAAAAAAAACGAACATCAAATAGAAAAAAAAACGAAAAAATAATAAACAAATAAAATTTGTAGTAAAACAGCAATACGAAACATGTAGAAATGTTGCTAATGGGTGTCGATGACTGTTTAATACTCGTTTATGTTATGGAAAAATATAAAATGCTATAACAATTCTTGATTTTTATAGTTTATATAGAGAGTAAAATGAGTTGATTGGTTTTTTGCAGTGTCAGTCCTCTGTCCTTTTATCTGTAAAACATTTCGAGGTTAGTGACTGAATAGACATATAGAGTTTTCCGAGCCACCCACTAGGGCATGACAAGTCGGACAATGCATTTGCTGGTCTTTCAAAAAACGAATTCGGACTTTGTACTATAGCAGAAGCGAACAATTATATATCTACGCTCGCTGGGGCGTGGCAAAACTGCATCTTCTACAGTTTTAGAGCAAAAAACTCCTAATTTGGGAAAATAAAAATATTAATCCAACAACATTTCGGCGCTCAATCACGGCTCAAATGCTGCCAGATCTATTTTCAATTAGCCACGCCCCTATTAGTATATATATATGTTGATTATCTATCAATAGTAATTATGCTATTAAATTTTGAGTTCATGTCTTTAAAATGTATATATCGGTTAGGGCTGGTTATAACTTCCTTCCTTCTGAATTTGAGGGAAACATAAAATTTATAACTTCATCTACAGATAAGTTCAATATTGGCTGAATTTCTAAATTGGTTAGATTCACCTCGCCTCCCTTAGTCTTAACGCAATAAATATAAGCCAAAATTATGCAGTCTAGCCACACTCTCTGAAATCATATTAAAAGAAACTCAAAGCTTTGTAAAATCTATCTATATATACCACTAATTTTGCCTATCACACAGTCAGACAGACACACACACAAACCAATATACCCCTCTTTTACGCAAAAATAAAAATGAAGTTTTTGGCTTTAGTTGAAAAAAAAAAAAAAAAACTTGTCATCCTTCTGAGTAAACACAGAGCCAAACAGTTGAAAACTATTTTCAACTAATTAATCAAAAAATAAGTAAACTGGAGCATCGATGATACGTAGCGACTCGCCAGATCTACTCACTATATATATATATATATGTACATATACATATATGTATAATTTGTCTGCAATGTGCGACAAGATGTCTGCGCTTCGTTTGGTACTCGAAAATAATATTTTGTGGCCGCAGATAAATATATGCAGAGCTACGTGCTGCTCAATGAATAGAACGCATAGAGGGGCTGGGGGGGTAGCTGGTCGGAGGGGCTTAGGTTAAGTTTTCAGGCATCTGTCGTTGTTACCGCCCCCCCAGCCGCCTCGATTGTCGCTACCCCACTGCAGCCAACTTCAACCCCTGCCCCAGTTCGTCTTTCAAATGTCGCGCAACGTTTTCTTGGAAAAGTCAGCGGCAACCGCAGCAAAAACTGTTGCCTAATTGAAATTAACTTTTGCCGCCGCCATTGTAAATTTCATGCATCATTTTGTGGCACATATCCTTTTGAGATGCATTCGTGAAGAAATTTGTGAAAAATTTTCGAGCTGAGTGAAACGGAAATCAAGCGATGAGCACTTTTTACTTTAAATGAGAATATACTAAAGATGAAAATACATATACAACGAAATATGCAAATTTGAACAACAAATATTATATATTATATGCAGATATGCATGGCAGACATTAAATTTTTGTTTTACAGAAATTTTTACATTTTATGGCATTTTAATTAATTTATTTTTTATTTTTTTAATTAAATATCAAACATTTTTTATACAATAAAATGTAAAAAATATAAATATAATATGTAAATGAAAGCAAGTAAATGTTATTGGGTTCATATATTAATATATTATATATTAAGTTCATCATTTTCTATGGGAAATTTCAGTTCAATCTTTCTCATTTTTATCAAATCAAATCGAAATAGAAATTTTTAAATATTATATCCATATCTGAATAAAAAGATACTCATTCTACTTCTTTCTTTTCGTTCCATTAACTCTACAGCAGCAGAGCGCAAGATTTCTTGGGCCCGGCGCAAGGGAGAAAAGTTTAACACCACCTGTAGCACATCAAGGGAGCAATCAGTGCGGCAGTGCTGCAGGTGCAAATAATAATAATAATAATAATAACAATAACAACAACAATAATAACAACAATCACCATCATCATCATCATCATCCATTGTTTCGCACATGCTCGACATCATCGTGCCCAGATATTTGTGATCAGAGTACAAAGCCATTTGGCAATGCATACGGCAGCGAGTCATATAGAAGGTGAGAGAGCAAACACTTGAGCCGCAACTGGGATGACAACAACAATTCATCTATCTATCTATCAATCTATCTATCTATCTCTTTCTGTAGCTATGAGACCGCCGATCGCGCCACATTTGAGGACTCAACGGCCAAGTTCTCAATTAGCCGCAGTCGCACGGATTGCACGGAGGTCAGCGATGAGACCACATCGGGCATATCATTTAAAACGGAACCCTTCGGTCCACCCAGCAGTCCCGAATCCACCAACGATAGCAAAATAACCCGCAATCCAGACGATTGCGCCGGCTGCGGCCGACAAATACAGGTAAGCGAAGGAGATAGCAAAAGAGAGCGAGAGAGAGAGAAGTAGAGGCATATACACAGTATGTGTGCGTTTTGCTTGTGGTGAGGATACTTTCAAGGATATATTTACATATGCCGACGGCAAAGGAGCTGTTAGAAAATCCAATTGGGAAATTGATTGTGAGAGAGTTTGATGAAAGGGAGGACGGAGTTTCTATGGATAAAAGATATGAGAGAAAAATGTTGTAGGTAAAAAAGGGCGGATATTATAATGCGAAGTATCTCAAATATTGTCAGGCCTCTATTTTCAATTTGCAGACATACGAAAAAACAACTAGATGAGCATTTCACAAGCCCTATAAAGAGTATATTAAATTCTTTAATAAATATATATATCTTGGTTCATAAATATATGTATATATATACAAACTTCATGGTTCATAAATATATACAAACTATTAATGTATATACATATATTCAATCGAATGTCATTAAAATCATATTTTCATTGCTCTGCCTTTACTCAATATATGTCTGTAATTTTCTTAATTTATTTTTAAACACTTTTATAGCTCAAACAAAGAACGTGTTTATTTATAAATTAACATATATGTAATTATATTAATTGTTATTAAGAATGTGCTAAAAACAAGACAGGTGTTAAAGCAAAGCAAAGAAAAGACAAAGAAATATTAAATGCATAGAGACTATTTTTATGGTGTTAGGAATTCTTGAAAAAAAAAAATCTATTAAAATATTTCGAATATTACATTACGCCATATATATTAATATAATAGACTTCTATGCTGTATTTTACAGGATCGTTTCTACCTCTCCGCTGTGGAAAAACGCTGGCATGCCAGCTGCTTGCAGTGTTATGCATGTCGCCAGCCTCTGGAACGGGAATCCTCATGTTATTCACGTGATGGCAACATTTATTGCAAAAACGATTATTATAGGTAAGTCGCAGACCTTAAATGCAACCAAAAGTGCCAATTCCGTTGATTCTAATGTGAATGCAACTGCAGCTCAAGCTGCGGCTGCTGCTTCTACGGTTGCTACTGCTCTTGGGAAGCATTCATTCACTCACTCAGCCAGTCAGTCTGTCAGAGTCGGGCTTAGGGTCTGCATCAGATAAAAGCCAGAACAGAGAGAGAACCTCCAACTGCATGCCAAGACATTGACTAGAAAATGATTGCCAAACACGCAAATGAAATATTTATATGCATGCATTGTTTTTTTCATGTTTTTTTTTTTTGTTTCTTTTCGCTGTTTGTTTTTTGCACCACTGTGCGAAGGCTAGGCTGGCCTAGCCAGTCAATGCTTGGTGACGGCAATAAGCAGACCGCGACCGCTGCGAAAGACACCGCAGTGCCAGCGCTAGTCGCTCCAACAGCGCCCCCACAAAGCCAACACCTCGTCCCGCCCTCTCCCACACCTTTGGCTCACTTTGTGTGCCGCTCCGCTCATCCTCTGCCGTCGCCTACAGCTCTTCACCTCATCACCCCTTGACTCAGCTCCCCTACTCTCTCCTCACTGCAGCGCCTCTACCTCTGCCTCTACCTCAGTTGTAGCTTCAGCTCACTTCCCTCCCTTGAGCTCAGCTCTCTTCGGCTCACCTCTCTGCTAGCTTCGCCTGGCTGCATGGACCTGCGTGTGGTTCTGCTGCTTGCCTGCATTCCCATTCCGCGTTCAACGTTTCTCAAGAACGTTCGTTCGCCGCTTCGCTCACGCTAGACACCGCCGCAGTTGCACCGCAATTGCAAGTTGCAACAGTTGCCATACTATCAAAGCCCAGCGCCTCGGTGGCTGTCTGCGGCTTTTAGAGGTTGACACTCTGCGCTTGGGTGGCTGCAAAGCTAGGAAGCTGCTGCTGTTGCTGTTGCTGCTGCTGCTGTAACGCGATTTCACGCGCTGCAAGCAACACGCGAGATTTAAACAAGAGCGGCAGCAGCATGAACAAAATGAAAACAGGTTATAATTATGCCAAATTTCCAGCACACACATACACACAGACACACACATGGGTCTACGCCTACAATTTGTTGTGGCATGGCAATTAAAGCAAACGGCGCTGCTTCTGCTGCTGCTGCTACAGGTCGCTAGGCAAAGTCAAGTCAAAAGTTTTTCTTCTAGCAACACCTGCTCAGAGCCAATGCGTAAATCAAAAACTTTATCATTCATGCAGTCAGCAGAGGAAGCAGTCGCAGTCGCAGTGGCACTGACAGTGGCGGTGGCTGTGGCGGTGGCTGCGGCTGGGCCTGATGTCAGTGGCAGTCGCAGCAGTGCCATCATCTGAGGCATGCAGCTACATGGCTTGCAACATAAATCGAATGCAAGTCACGCTCGTCACTCGTATTTCCTCTCAAATGATTCTTGTGACATTTATTACCGCTCCATATTTCAAAATACGCAGCCGCGCAGTCGAATGATGCTGCATGCGCTGCATGCGCTACATGCTGCATGCTGCATGCTGTCTGCTTCCCCTTGCGCAACCGCTTCGCTTGGCTTGCAAACAAACACACACACACACATCTACATACGAATACACGCACATACTTGCTCTTTGCCGCCATGTCATGTCATACAATAGCCTCCACAATCCACAATCCATTCCGCCGTAATGTTTCATTTCGTTTCATTCCGCCGGCAATGCAGGCTGCCTTCTGCCTGCCTGCCTGCCTGCCATTATCAATCAAATCGAAAGCAAGACCTCGCTCCCTATCCTCCCGCCCTCTCTCACTCTACCACTCTCTCGCCATGTCCGCTCTCTCTCTCTCTCTCTCTTCCTCGCTCCAACGACAACGACATTCTTTGTTGATTTATAGAGCTGATGTCAAATATGACAACGCCGACTCGACAAAGTCGTCGCACTGTCTTTTTTTCACATTTTTTTTCGGAGGGGTCCAAAATTTATGCCCTATGCACCGTTAACTCTATGGGGCAAATGTTGTGGGTGTGCGCGAATCTCTCCCTCACTTCCCCTCTTCTCTCTCCCTTCCTCTCTCTCCCTCTTTCTCTTGAAAAATCATCAACGCATCAGCGCAATAAATTCATGTTTTGTTAAACTGAATACGACGCGTTATAATTCATTTCAAAATTATAAAAACATGAAGGCAAAAATTTATATTAATTTCTATAGGGTATGTACAAAAATGTAACGATCTCCTATAGATCTATTGGTTTTTTTTTTGGTTCTTATATATGAGAAAGATTTTTAATAAATTAACTAAACATTTGGTTATTTTAAATTTATTAAGATACATTTGTTTTGGGCTAGTAAGGGATTAAAAACGAATTTTTCAGATGAAAACATTTCGGCTCCCAATGAAGTTTTAGTATATGGTTTTTTTCTTTTCTTCTTGAATTTTTTTTTAGTTTTTCCTGATTTATTTCTTTTACATATTTTTAACATTTATCTTGAAATATTTGTTTGAAGCCTAATAGATATATATATATATATATATATATATATATATATATATATATATATATAT
>NW_022045872.1:972788-1038751 GCF_001654015.2 Drosophila navojoa | reverse complement strand
CTCTCTCTCTCTCTCTCTCTCTCTCTCTCTCTCTCTCTCTCTCTCTCTTCCTATCACTCTCTACCTCCCACTTCCTTGCTCCCTCTCTCTTACTCTTTCTCAATGTATATCATCTCACCAATTGATTTAACTTGTTCTTAACTGGGCTTTAACAAATTTGTTTTCTGTGGTCGGCATTTGGTATTTGATGCCAATAAACTAAAATAAAAAGCAAAGCATCTAGATAAGCAACAACAACAACAACAACAACAACAACAGCAACAGCAACACATGTCACACTGGCTGCTGTGCGAGGCGAGTTTTCTAACTAAGCTACAGATACAACAAATATATTAACGAGCATATACACAGATATACATACATACAATCTTTTTTTGTTGTAGCGCTAATCGGACCATCAAAACATATGTTTGCCACTGTTGCGGTGTTAACTATATATGTACACAGATATATCAATGTATGTATATACATATACATATGCATATATATCTGTATTTTGGTATATATATTTGTTGGCTGCTCATAATTCCGTTGTTTTTAAGCTTGGCCAGGAAAATAATTGGCTTGTTGTGGCTTACATTGAAGCCGTCGCTTGCCGTTGCCGTTGCTGTTGCTGTTGCTGTTGCTGTTGCACTTAAGCTCCCTCCTTCCCTCTCTTTTGTAGCTGCTTTCTGCTCTGCACCCCACCCTCCTGTTGGCTCGTTGACATTTTACAATCAGGCAATGTACCTGTTTCGCTCGCCAATTCTTGTTTTCGCTGCCAGCAGCCAACAGCAGCAGCAGCAGCAGCAGCAGCAACAGCAGCCACAAATAAGGGGGCAAGAGCTGTAAAAATTGTTGGCTGTCACCTCGTTTTCTGCATATTTTCGTGGCCATCCTGGCAGCGACAACGTCATAAAAGTCCAACTCAACCCAGCTGAACTCGGCTCTTATCTATCATGATGATGTTGCTGTTGATGCCAGAGCGGATAAGCTGCAGGCTGGCAGCCAAGCCAAGCCGAGCCAAGCCAAGCCGAGCAGCAGCAGCTCCACCACCAACAGTCACAAAACAAGTAAGAGTGCTCTAGTCGGGCGTGAATGACTAGGGAATACCCTAACAGCATATATATTTATATGTACGTAGATATAGGCTGATATGTCTAAGATTAAAGTTCATTCTTCTATATAATTTAAGACAAATTACTATCTAGAGTTCTTAAAGTCTTAGTAAAGCCCAAGAAGCAAAAAAATAAAAGAAATAAAATAGATAAGTTATAGAGAGTTAGAGTAGAAAATATATTACCTAAGCAGGTCTTGATATGGTTCGATATACATTATAATATATACATATACAACATATTTCAAATCTCCAATATTCGAGATAAAAGAATTCTAACTAGCAACTCTATATATCTATCTCGCTATCCTCAACCGCTCTCAGCTGGTTACATACATTCACACCTCAGCCAAATACCCCATTTACCCTATAGAGATGGCAATAAAAAGCGCTTCAGCTTTATCGCAGCATCTTAATACACACACACACACACACACAGAGGGAGATACATCTCCATATAAGCAGCAGATACGCCTTTTGGGGCGACCGCCGTGGTGTCATAATTTTTATGTGTGTGCTCCCCAGCAAGATTTCTGATTGGCTTCGTTATCAGAGCACAGAGCGCAAGAGCACAAAGCACAAAAGACAGATAGAAGGAAAAGGCAGTGAAAAATAAAAGAGCGGCGAAAAAAAATAAAAAATAAAGAAAAACCGTATCATAAAATAATATGAAATGCGCAGCAAATGTCTTAATCAGCGACTAGAAAAAAAGTGTTGGGAATAGCAGAAACAGAGAGTAAGAGAGGGCAAAGAGATAGAGTGAGAAAAGGGGGGCAGAGTTACACGGTTAGGAAAAAAAGGGTAAAACGGGCATGTGTAAAAAGTTTTTGGCATAAAATGTTTACAGTTTTGAAAGTCAGCGAAGCGCAACCATTTAATTGTGGCCAACGAATGGCCAAGAGATACTCGAGCACCAAATTTATGGCCAGCCTCAAATCGCGCGTTATGCAATAAAATAATTTTCTTGTTGTAGCTCGCAGCGCGACGGAATATATATAAAAGAGAATTACTCTAGCCCAGTGCTCCATGCAAAAAAAAAAAAAAAAAGAATAAATAGAAAATCTGCAGAATTCATTAAGCAAACAGCGAGAGAACTACAACAACAGAGAAATCAGCTAACAAAAAGAGCTAAAGCAAAGCAGATGAAATTGAAAAAAAATCTGTTGAGAGCAAAAAATAGAAGTAAAAGTGCTCCAATTGAAAATGCCTAGCTAGGAAATACCCTGCCTAGCAACTAGTTCTTAAGAGGAATCTGAGTTAAGTACTGAGAAATCCTTTTTTAATTATAAGAAGTTTGTGAACTGAGAGTCTGACTGAAGTAGTCACAACTTTATATATCAGATAATCTAAATGATTTTAGTATACGAAAAATTACAACTAAAACTAAATTTTATAATACGCTTTCAGCTGTTCAATCTGTTCAAGGATTGATCTTGATTCTTACTCATTATCTACCTGTACCCCAAACCGTACCACCCTGTTTAAGCACATTCAAGTGGGTATTAAAAAGAGTAGTTAAACAGCCAAACAGTTTAACGATTCAATCTCACGACGCTTTTTTATGTGAGACCAGCTCGGGCAGGGCAGCCTCCCCCTAGCCCCCAGCCACACAGCGGGCAGCGCACTCATCAAAACAAAACAAAAAACCTGAGCACTGGTGAAGGCAAACCAGGAGAGAGAGAGAGAGAGAGAGAGAGAGAAAGAGAGAGATAAAAAATATGTATATAAAAGTTGGCTGAGAAAAAAGCGCAGTATTTATTTTTTATGAGCACTTGTCAGCGATCCCATGTAGCGCCGTCGTCAGCAAACCAAAGCCAGACATCAGACATCACACACACATGTCTATATATACATGTGAGATATCTCGACTATATACATACATATGTATATGTGCAGCTTGCATTAAATAACTATAATCAATGAGTGCAAAGAGAAAAAAAAAACGAAACGAGATGTGTTAATCATAAAGCAAAAGCAACTGCAACAAATGTGATTTTAATGGACAGCAAATTAAAATGCAAAAAATTTCAGATTTGTAATAGATAATATGATAAATAGCTGAGGGTTATTAGAGTTATGATATGCTTTATGATATAAGATTACAGGGAAATTGTAAAAATCGCTGATTGGAGTCAAAGCTAGATAAAACTATAGATAAGCCTAAGAGCACAAGCTTCGGCAGGTATTTTACGAAACTAATTTGCAATTCCAATTGGCTTATAGAGTATAGGTATAGCCAAAGCAGGAGTCAACTTAAAAGAAAAGAAAAATTCTATAAAATACGTATAGAAGATATATATGTATAAAATAAAATTATAAAATAAAAATTCACAAAAGTTAACCGCTATTATATGGTTTGCTTATTATATCGAAAGATATCTCTAGGGATCTTAAATTATATATAAATAAAAAAATACTTGAGTTACTCCATTGTTAAATAGAAATCGGTAAATGGTTAAGATCAGTCAGAACTTCTCTAATTCCACTCAAGCAACTTCCTTTATGAAGAAATTTCCTAATATTCAAAGGTTTCTAGATTAGAGCGCATTATTACCACTAACTTTACTCGGTTTCCTATAGCATTGTACACCACTGCAGTGGTGAGTGGTGCACTGTGTGAGTCAACCACTCGTCAAGTGGTGGCTGCATTCAAGCCACAACATTTAAGCCAAGTCGCTCGCTTCGCTTAACCTTTTTTATGCGGAGCAAACGTCTTTAATGCCATCGCCCTCTCTCTCTCTCCCTCTCTCTATCTTTATTTTCCCTTCTCTCTCTCCCTATATATATAGGGTAAACAACAACAGCGGCGCGATAATTAAAATGTTTAATGGGCATCTTAAAACATCATTTTACGCCGAATTTATGTGCTCTCCGCATAGACCCAACAAACATCAAACACTTGAGAACCCTTCGGAAATCCAAAAAGAAATAATTCAAAAACAATGGGGCGCTAATCTAATCAGCTAAACTATAAAAACAGAAAAATTATATATGCTACTTCGGTGAGCATCAGATGCACAAGTTCCTGGAAGCCGGAAGAGGCCTATTAAAGAACGTTTAAACATTTTAATTTCGTATGTAAATGTACAACTATTTGGCTTAAGAGATCAGACCCATCAACAGTTAGGTTAGATCGCTTTGAGGTTATGTGCGGGAGACGAATCTACTAAGGAATGTCTAGAGGCTTTCAGGCAAATGCAAATGAAACAGTTTAGACTATTTGGGAAATTTAGAGTATATCAAATGTAGTTAAGGTTATGTTTGCGCATTGAGGTTATGTATGAGTGCTACGGTTGAATCTATTAAAGAGATTGTAGCCCTTTCTTAGTTCATACATATGTAAATGTAAACATGAGCCACAAGCCACAAACAGTAGCACATTAGGAGTTGGTAAATTTGGAGGTTATGTGTTGTAAGTTGGGTTTATATCTGGAGCGTTACGTTTAAAATGGAAGAAGTGTTTCAAGAAATGTAAATTGGAATAGCTTGGACTATACTGCTAGCAACATATCAAACAGTTAATAGCTTGTTGAGGTTATGTCTGTGTGTTGAGGTTATGTTCGGGAGTGAATTGAAATTAAGCTATAAAATGACATTCTGAGCATATTCAATATATTTTAAGGTATGGAATGGAGTCTATTAAGGAAGGATCATAAATGTATTTGCTCAGACTATGATTAAAAGCTTAATTTATTTAAGAGATTTTGATGGTTGATAGGAAATCTAAGAGTTAAGGCTTAGACAAAATTGGAAGAACTAACCGTTACTTTAATTATATATAAAGTTAATGAAATTAGGGTTAAATCAAATCATGGAACCAATGTCTCTAAACTGAATTTCTGTTCAGAAAATTTATTCATGTAAAGTTCATGTAAATTTGTTCAAATTGCCTCGAAACAAAAGAAAGATAAGAACAGTTGGTTGCTTCTCTATCCAGCTTCCCCCTATAGTACTCCATATGCTTATGTTGTACCTGCGGCTTATAGCTAATCGCTTAGCATTCATCGATCAACCCAGAATAATAAAAAAGACAGCAAAACAAACTAATTTTCCGGCACATTAAACACACAAATCTCAGCTCAAGAAACCAAAACTTGTCGCAATCGGCTAATACCCTAAAAAAAAACGTGCTAGAGTCTGTATATGCGTGGAGGTAAATGCAAATAATTATTGTATATACATATGTATGTTTTTTAGCCAGGGACAACAGCAGCAGGAGCAGCAACTGCAACTGCTGCGACAGAGCCTAGAATCGAATTAACGCCACGGGGCGTACGCTCTCACGAAATCCCAAAACAAAATATATATATAGAGGAGTTTTAGTTTTATGTGTGTTTTTTTTTTTTTGCAAACTTCGAACGGGGTGGCGTCTGGGAAATCCATTCACGGTATGTTGTTGTTGTTGTTGTTGTTGTTTGCTACTTGCCTTGTAATCGGAAGAGCCGAAGCCACAGCGGGTGGCACTTGAAAATAAATATATACATACGTGCGTTATATATGTGTATGAAAAAATACTTGAGCTGCCGCACGGCTACAAATGCTCTCACGTTACAGTGAAACGTGGCAGCAGCGGCGGCAACAACTCACAAAATCCCCGTTGCAACAACCGGTGCAACAAGCAGTGTGCCCCTTTTTTCATCATTTTTTTTTTTTTTTTTTGTTCGTACAACAAATAACACAACAAGAGCAGCCGCCGCTGCCGCTGCTGTTGCCACACGTCGGTCTACACTTCACAGAGCGCTGAGCTCTCTCAACTCATTGAATGTTCCGGGTCTCCGCCTACCAAACATACGGATCCTATTCACCGGGCCTGTGCGCCCGCCCATCGAGTGGCCTCTGCCTGAGTGCGCCACTTAGCCACGATTTCTGTTGTCTGTTATCAGCCCAGAGCCAAAGCTAAAGCTAAAGCTAAGGCCGAAGCCCAAGCCAAACCCCAAAAAGCTTCATATCTATTTGCGTAATCAGAGGCCCGAAAAAAAAAAAATGAAATCTGAAAACAAAAACAAATCTTGACTTTTTTAGTGAAATATAAGCAGAAGCTCACGAGCTCATGCGACTGAGACAAAAATCGTGGCTATCAAGCAAAGATCTGCAGCAGCTGCTGCTGCTTCTGCTGCTGATGCGGATGCTGATGTGGATGTGGATGTGGCTGCTGCGGCTGCTCACATGTGTCGCAGCTTCGCACGCTTCAAGTGCACTCGAAGAAAATACATATATATATATATAGAAATTCTAGATGCAAATCAAGTGTGGAAAATCATAAAATATTTAAATAAATTGAAATGTGTAACTAGCTTTTATGTAACGGTAAATACATTTATCTATATATTTATATATATATTTTCATTTAAAGCCCAAGCTTTTTGAAGAGTTTTTAAGCTTTCAAAGAATGTTCAATTCTGTTAATAAGAATATTATTTGGATTATTCTAATTGGAAATTCTTTCAAAATGTTGCAACAAAGTTTAATTTAAATTTAGTTTTTGAGTAGTTAAGAATAGCCTAAGAATATTTTTAAAAATTCTTTCTTCTTCAAGCTGTACTTTAAAAATTTTAAGATTTATTTTTTAATTTAATTTAATTTTTTTTTTTTAATTTTTTAATTTGATTTTTTCATTTTTTTTAAGTTTTTCAATTTTCAAATATTTCAATATTAATTTAGAGTACTTATTATATTTTAATCAATTTTCGTATACATACACTCCTTTATAAAGATTCAATCTATCTATAAATAAACCTAAAGATAATTTTCCTAAGAAACAAAAATTTCATTACCATTTAAATCAGCCTCAAATATCCCAAATAGCCATAATTTTTGCTCAGTGTATAAGTATATTGGGCAACGCCTCCGAAACAAGTGCAGCACAACAACAACAACACCAACAACAACAACAATAAAGCTGAACGATGTGGTTAACCCAGGCAGTCAGCCGGCGTTTTTAGGTATCGCATCGGTTTTTGGCTCAACTCTGGGATTGATGTGCGCTATGCGGTGGGAAATAGTAGTGGGGCAGACGAACGCACAAACAGACAGATGGACAGATGGACAGACAGCGGCAGCCACAGCCACAGCCACAGCCAGAAGCCGAAACAGCGACAGCAACAACGACAACAACAACAGCAACACATCACATGAAATGACATTGAGGCTGTGGGTTCTCTGGACTGCGGTTCCAGCGTGTCCAGAACGTAAATGTGTGTGTGTGAGTGTGTCCGTGGCCGTGTGTGTGTGTGTGTGTGTGTGTGCTTGTGAGAGTATCAGATTTCAAGCGCTCGAAAAACATAATCATATATTAGGCGTTGTCACTTTGACATTTCGCCTGCTCTTTTACATGGCAATAATCATAATTCATTTTTTCTCTCTTGTGCTCCCTCTCTCACATACTCTCGCTCTCTGCGCTCTGTGCGCCTCATGTTAGCGCAATAGGCGCAAAAGGGGGCGTGGCAGGTTGAAGAGCGAAGGGCTACGCGGCTCCACTTACAAAAATAAAGTGGCACGAAATGAAGGCATCGCCGCCACCGTCTCCGTCTCCATCTCCGCCTCCTTCTCCTTCTCCTTCTCCGTTGCCTCCGTCGTCGTCTGTCTGTGTCGCTGAAACAGTTTTATGAGCTGGTAGCCCAGGCATTGCGTCGCCTCTCGCACGACGCTGCATCCATGTTTAATATTATTTATGGGGCTTACCCCCGGCACACACACAACAAGGTATATCCACACACAGAGAAAGAGATCTCGGGTGAGAGTCTGCGTCTGTGACAAAATAAAAATTTAAAAAAAAAAATAACAAAAACCAAAACAGAAAATCTCGGCGTCACATCCCAAATAATTTTCAACGAAATTGCGAATGGGAAATGAAAATGCGAGCTGCGAGTGCGCCGCGCTCTATATAAATAAAAAAAAAAAAAAAAGCCAAATGAAAAAAATATGATAAATTTATATGGAATTGTTGCAGTTGGTTTGTCTTTCATTTTCATTTCATTTTCAGCAAAATGTGAGAATGACTCTGTTGAGCGAAGTTGAAGTGAAATGCGCCAATTATTTTGATTAATGTCAAAGAAATCGCGTGTCTTGTGCATTTGATGTTTCCTACTATCCCATTGCTGTCGCCTCTCTCTGTCTCTCTCTCTCTCTCCATCTCTTTCACACTTCAGTGTTGGGAAGTGTCTGCGTACAGGGTCATCATTATTTGGCACGAAACAGCATGCACTGAGCGAAAAGATGCAATACTAATAATAATAAGTATTATAATATATTCATTTTCGAGCTAATGAACTAGTTTCGTATGAGCGAATCTTTAAAATATTCACATAATCAATTAGCTTTTGTTGTGATTAGCGAATGATATATTTATATATTTCAATCGGTATTTACTCCTGCACAGCTAGATCTCACGTCTGTTTTCTCTCAGTGTATTGCCTCGATCATTATGACTACGGCTGATTATCTTTGATCTGTCATTTTGCGAAAGTGAAAACAGTAGCGAACGCTCCAAAGTGATGCTCCGACTCCGACTCCGACTCCGACTCCAACAACGAGTCAAATCCCCAACTTCGATGCCGCTGCTGACGTTGACGATGAGTGGGCGTTTTGTTAACGGCTTCATTGTTTGGGTCTAGACTCCCAAAGATCTTGCCGCTGGCATTGATTGCGTTGGCAGACACAGTAGCTCAACGGCCATCCAGCCAGCTTCCTGCAGCCGGAAAGCATGTTATTAGTTGAGAGGCCATAATTTTGTCTGGCCAAGCGAAGATTATTGCCCACAAAACCTATACAAATACTGTACATATATATTTGTATATATCAGCATTTTTTTTTTTTTTTTGGCTGCTTTCGATGTTTTATTACTATCATGCCATATAATTGTGAGCGCTGTTTAGAGTTCTGTGGAGGCTGTTTTGCAATTTACATGCGCTATAAAGTGAAGAATGTACCACCTGATCTCTGAACAACTAAGAAAATACCCTATCTAAAATTCATAATAATACATTTCTTATATGAACCTACTCAAAGTTCTACTTGTACCTTAAAAATTTAGTAATTCTAAGTCTAAAATTGTCAAACTTACACACATAAATAAAATTACCTGCTGTTTAATAGGCGTGGTTTGCAATTATCACTCAGTGCTGCTGCAAGCATATAAGAGTTTGCCTTTAATACGAATTCGCCTCAAATGAGCGCAGCGCACGGCGAATATTGCGCATAAGTACTTGAACTTTCATACTGCCCGCCGCACGTCAACGCCAACCATTAATCATTATTTGCTTTTATCTTTTCTTTTCGCTGCCGAAATATTTGTAACTCTCTTTTTTGTTGATCTATTCTCTTTACTCACTACCTACACTACATGTACATATGTGAGAATACGCATGTATAGAGTGTGAGAGTACGCCTGTATGCGTAAGTATGTGTGTGTCAAAGCACTTGCACGCATTCGTATGCACGAGAATGAGTACGCACTAACCTGCGTATGTGCGTATGAGTGTGACAACGCTTTGGCTTGCTGATGCATGTAGGAGTGTGAGTACTTCCATGTGCATGCGTTGGCTTGTTCATTCTTTCCATTGCCTTCCATTGGAATTGATCATTTGCCCTTGTTTTTTCAACTTTGCGCCTATGGCAATTGCTTAATTAACAATTAAACTACGCACTTAACACTTTTCACTGCACTTCATATGCACATTTTTGGCATTTGCTAATTATTTCAAATGCAAACACACACAAAACTTTAAAAAAAAAGAAAGAAAACTCAACTTTAACACTTTTGCGCCATTTTTCGGCCTGTGGCGGCGCCGCTTTAACAAAAGGAAAAAACTTCCATTTATCATTTAAAATGCGCTTTGCCTTGCATTAAATTATATCACATGCATTACTTATCACTCAACATTTAGTTTGCACTCGAAAAAAATAGCACTTAACACATTTTAATAAATTATTTTCACACTTTTCGCGGAGCTCTGCACTTTGCTTGACCTTGCGCGTCCATTTATACAAAGCAGACTGCTTTCCAGTTGCGCTATGCCAATTCGCCGCATTGTCTTATACTCATAAAGAAAACCAATTGGAAGCCATTGTGGAAACCAATTGGAAAGTGCTAGGTATTGCATATTGAATTATTATATATGCAAATATAACTAAATATTTATTTATTAATTGTATAACATATTTTATTGTACTATGAAGCAATTATGCTGCAACTGGCCAGTATTTAATATTATTGTTCTTATTAATTGAATAAATTATGTAATTGGCAACATTCGCATATCAAATGACAGCAAGCACTTTGATCTTATTGGATAATCATGAAACATTGTTTATGTAATAAAAATTGCTTAACCTTTGTTATGGACATGGCTGATAGACCAACAGCTCTTATTGGATAATCGTATTGACATGTAAATTGGCAGTTATTAACTCTAATTGGATAGGCTATGCTAATTTATGTTAATTACGCGGCAAATATACAAAATCTTTATCGTTGAGGGATAAACTGGGCAAAAGTATTGGACTTTCTGTTATCCAATTGGATTAGCAATATATAACTTGCCAACATGTTCTTATTAGACATTGCAGTTTAGTTCCAGCCAACTCCAATTGGATACTCTTATATTCGACTTATTCATATTGGAATGATTGTATTTGATTAAATATTTGTATTTCACTCGCTTTTTTCTCTCTTTTCTTTGCAGTTTTTTTGGCACACGCCGCTGTTCCCGCTGCCTGGCATCGATAAGCGCCAACGAGCTGGTAATGCGCGCTCGCAATTTAGTTTTTCATGTTAACTGTTTCTGCTGCACCGTCTGCCATACGCCCCTAACCAAGGGCGATCAATATGGCATTATCGATGCGCTTATCTACTGCAGGTGAGCTAGAAATTCGATGTGACCAATTGAATAGATAACTAATCAGATTCTCTCTCTCTCTCTCTCTTTCTGTCTCATTGTAGAACCCACTATAGCATAGCGCGCGAGGGGGACGCAGCATCGTCGACCAGCATGAGCGCCACATATCCTTATAGCACACAATTCGGTTCGCCGCACAATGATTCATCGAGTCCGCATTCGGATCCCAGTCGCAGTATTGTTCCTACGGGCATTTTTGTGCCCACTTCGCATGTCATCACGGGCTTGCCGCAGCCGGCACGGCAAAAGGGGAGGCCGCGCAAACGCAAGCCAAAGGATATCGAGGCCTTTACAGCTAATATAGGTACAGTAAAAACATAAAACCAAAGAGCGAACGAACGAACATATATATACATACATATATATAGTGTATATATGTGTCGAAGCACTTTATGGCTGATCCGTAGCTGGCGCCAGTCTCCATAAAAACCCCATCATAAAACTGAGCTGTAAAATCATATCTCTCTCTCTCTCTCTCTCTCTCTTTCCTTTTCTTTTGCCCCGCTGGCAGATCTCAATACGGAATATGTGGACTTTGGTCGTGGCAGCCACATGAGCGCCTCGTCGCGAACCAAACGCATGCGCACCTCGTTCAAGCACCATCAGCTGCGCACCATGAAGTCCTACTTTGCCATCAATCACAATCCCGATGCAAAGGATCTGAAGCAATTGTCACAGAAAACGGGCCTACCAAAGAGAGTGCTGCAGGTGGGTGTGGCAAATGAACGAATCAATATGCCAAGCACTAGAAAAATGATTAAAAATACTAGATTTTTTTGAGACTAAGCCTCTAGATACTTAAATAAATACTTTAATAATATAAATACCAACAAAAATACTATTAAACACTATAAAATACTAAAAATACTAACAAATACTAAAAATACTAAAAATACTAAAAATACTAAAATACTACAAATGCTATGTATAATTCTTACTAAAATACTACAAATGCTATGTATAATTCTTATGATTTCATATCCTTCTCCGCATTTCTGGATACTTAAATAATATAAATACCAACACATATACTATTAAATACTACAAAATATTACAAAATACTGAAAAATACTAAAAAATACTAAAAATACTATTTAGATATATCATTCTTATGATTTCATATCCTTCTTCATATTTCTAGGTTTGGTTTCATATCCTTCTTCGCATTTCTAGATACCTAAACAAATACTTTAATGATATAAATACAACAAAAATACTACTAAATACTATAAAATACTAAAAATACTGAAAAAATACTAAAAATACTAAAAATACTGTTTCGGTATATAATTCTAATGATTTCATATCCCTCTTCGCATTTCTATATACTTAAATAAATACTTTAATAATATCAATACCAACAAAAATATTATTAAATACAAAAATACTAAAAAAATACTAAAAATACTGTTTCGGTATATAATTCTAATGATTTCATATCCTTCTTCACATTTCTAGGTTTGGTTTCAGAATGCTCGAGCCAAATGGCGTCGCATGATGATGAAACAGGACGGCAGTGGGCTGATGGAGAAGGGCGACGGCACCTTGGATCTGGATAGCATTTCGGTGCACAGTCCGACATCGTTTATGCTGGGCGGACCGAACAGCACGCCGCCGCACAATCTCGACTAACAGCTGTTGGAGAGGGAGCAACTGAACGCAACGGCGGCGGCGGCCGCAACGGCTGCTGCTGCGGCGGCGGCGGCAGCTGCGGCTGCCTACTCCATAGAGCTGCAATTGTTGCAGGCGAGCGGCAATGGATCGGCGGCTCTATTAACGTTGGCGGACCTGTTCAATGCCAGCAATGAATAGCTTCAAATTCAAATTAAAAAAAAAAAAAAAAAATACTCAGAAAAAAAAAACAAAAAAATTATGGTAGAGCAAGAGGAGCAGGAGGAGGTGGGGAGTGGAAGATAATGTTGTTAGACGAGATGTGGCAGCAAGTTGGCATTAAGTATTTTTTTAGTGTTGCATCTAGAAACCAAATCAAAATTCCAAATTTCGCTTACCTATTAAATTTTAATTCTTTGAATACCCTGCAGCTGTTGAACCTGGTAGGGTAGATTAGTTAATCCAAGTGTTTGTTACAGGTAGGGGGAAACTTGGCTGAGCCAGAGTATGTCCTTATTTGCCATGTCTATGTGTGCGTTTGTTTTTATACGTCATTTTAGCACTTTCAGCTCGCGTAATATAAGAGGTATACGCCTGAAATTTTGCATGCATATTCCTGTTTACCTCACGCAGCTAAAAGATAATATTTTCATCTAATAACTTTTATCGTTTCTATTATATCGACACATATCGTTATTTTTTACTATATTTTACACGGCTAGCTTGAGTGTTTTTAATGCTAGAGCTACCAAATTTGGTATATAAACTTTTGTTATGAAAACGAAACGTCGAATTATTTTAAATTTTTAAAAGCTAAAACCAAAATCCAACTTTAACTTTTATTGTTTATTAACTTGATGCTCCTAGAATTTCAGTCAGTTCTCCCAATGTCATAGCTCCCCACTCTGGCTGCAGGGTATTCACTAGTCGTGCACTACCGACTAGCGCACTCTTTCTTGTTGGTCTTGCTGGCAGCTCTCAGATCCAAAATGTTGTTTTCTATATATCAAAAAACGATAAAAAAAAAGAAGTAAAGAAAAATTCATTTGTAAATATTGATAACTAGAAACTTAGCAAACATATTGTTAATACTTATTATATATATACATAATATATATAGATACATATATGCACCTGGGCATATATATATAAAACTAGCATACGCATTAAATAAACAAATCTAATATATATATAAATAAATATATATATGAACATAAATTTAATATTTATTGCCCAAAACATTAAATAGTTAGAGATGAATTTAGTTTAACGAAGCGCTCTAAAACACACATATATATATATATCTGATCACACATATATATATATACATATAAATATATATGTGTGTCTGTCGTAGTATTACGGTAATTTAGTTGCTTGATGAAACGCTGATGAGCAATGCAAAATGCAATTGAAGCAAATTTGTACTTACAAATAGTTTAAACAATAAGTCCTACCATAGAAGCCAAATAAAAATGATTTAAAAAATAAAAAAAGACACTTATTTTCTTAAAAAAAAAAGGGAAAACTTTTTGAAAAATTTGGGATATTTGATTTTATAAAAAAATGTTTACAATCGCTTTGAAAAAATAAAAAAAAATAAATAAAAAATATTAAATAAGTTGTGGGATTTTTTTTAACATTTAATTTTTAGTTAAAATATCATTTAGCTTCGATTTTGCGACTGACACATAGCTGGCTTTTGGCAATGCTTAATAAGTGGTTGACTTGACACATAGATGGCGCCACTCACACATCAATGGGTCTGGAGGACTTTAGCGCTGCCTAAGATTTTTTAGTCTGAGCTGATATTATAAGTTTACATATAATAGCAATTTTAGTGTTTTTAATAACACTTTTTCTCAATTTAAAGTTATAGCACTAGGAACTGCATATAATTCAAGGAATTCATTGAAGCAACTCAGCTCTTTAACAAATATCAATTTATCATATCCACTTGAGCGTCACTTGAATTTCAAAGCCTTAAGCATTTGCTTATGTAGCAAATATGTATACGTACATGTGTATATATATTTCATTAACATATATTAATGATCTTGACTGTAGCCCAAATGATCATATATAAGTCTATTTTATTCAGTTTTCCTTCAATTTCTTTTCGTTGCCCTATAGACAGACGTTTAACAAATGACTTTAGACTACAGTAAACTTCATTTTTTACACTAAAAAAAAAGCGAGATGGAATTGAAAAATAATTCATTTAAGTGAAAAATAATTTATTACAAAAACATTATAAATTAATTAAGAGTGAGATTGTTGGTATTTCCGGGTAGGTGTGTTTATGTGTGTGTGTGTGTATGTCCCCTGTTTCTAGGTTTGCTAGCAATACAGCATTTACAACAAAGTGAAATTAATCTCAAAAATACATGCAGCTAAATCGGCCGAGAAATAATATAATAATTGTTTATCAAATTTAGATTCATTTTATAAAATTTTCACTTTTGTGATTTGCTTTCATTTGCTTACTTAGTTCGCTAAATACAATTACACAAAAATAAATGTCTTTTATGTTTATATATATATATATGCATGTGTGTGTATGTGAGTGTGTTGCACGAGTAAAAATTTACACTCTTTTTATTTTTTCTTTCGGTGCACAGCAAAAATGATTTAACACGAGCAAAAAACACGTAGATAAGGCAAACTTTATAAACAACGCACGACGAGCCGTTAACGATCGTTGATAACTTTCTATATATATAAATACATATACAAAGTTTTATATATATATATATATATATATGTGTAGAGTGTTTTCTGTAGATTTGTTTGTTAGATTTGTTAGGTTTGTATATTTATGGGTACCGATAATGTTGTTGTCGTTGCTTGTGACACAATCCAAATCAATTGTATTATTTATGTATTTCTATATATATGTGTGTACATATATATAAATATAGTTAGTTGGGACTAGTCAAGGATTCATTCAACTAGGAATTTCTAAGTATGTTGTGTGTGTGTGCTTGTATGCGTAAGTGAGTGAGTATGTGAGTTAATTTTATGTATTATGATGTAACTAGAGAGCATGTTGTTGTTGCTATTGTTGTAGTAGTAGTTGTTGTTGTTGTTGTTGTATTGGTTCAGCACGATTCAGCTACTGTGGTCGCTGCTGTTCTTCACGGTATTATTCACAGTATCACCAATGTTTGCCCCATCATCACAGGCCGCTTGACTTTTGGCTGCTGCAGCTAATTGCTCGCGTCGCAAACGCTTCATTTCCAGCAACTGTTTACGTTGCGCCTCCCGCTTCATGGCCGCAACAGCACTCGATGGTCCCAGAGCGGCTGCAGTTCCCGTGCCCGCTCCTTTCGCCTTCGAATTGCCAGTCTTTGTGTTCAATTTTGTTATCTTAACAGGCGCCGTCGATACCTCCACAACGGGCTCAGCCGTGTGCTACAAGCAATATTTAGATGGATTTATTAACTCGATTCGCAATTAGTTATCCTACGGCATTCACTCACCTGCCAGTCATTGCTCTTCAGTTTCTCAATGTCGGCAAATATGCTATCCACGTGCGTCACCTGCAGATAGACCATGTCCCAGAAGCCCTGTAAATCATCGACAGTTGTGGGAAATGCATCCTCCGGCGAGCGATTCAAATTGTTGTGACACAGACCTAAAAAGAGTTTAACAAAAGCTTAAGACTTATTCTTTATTACAATTGAGATATAGGGAATGGTATATATAAGGACATCTGCATGTAGTATATAGCCTTGAGTTGAGCCTAGCTTGATTTATAGTCCTTGTCATACTCCGGCCCTGGGCTTACCCTCAAACTGTTTCATTTTCTGTGAGGCCAGCAGTCGGGCCTTGCCCGCAGCTGAGCGCAGCAGGCCAAACGTGTCCTCCGTTATATCAGGATTGTTCTGCAAGAGTTGTTATACATTATCTAACTATATATAGATCCTCAATTCAATTCATTCAACTTACAGTCAAGGCATCTATATACTTCTCGGCAACGGCGGCCAGCGCTATCAGACGTATCTGTTCATCCTTGAGTATCTTCAGGAAGTAATTGCCATCCTTGACCACAGTTTTGCTCTCCTCGCTCACAGCAGGACTCGGCTGAGCCTCAGCGCCGTTATCCTTGCCAGCGCCAACGGTTCGTATCTTGGTGGTGCTCATGTACTCCTCGGTGCTCGCCGGCTTCAAGTAATCCACCTGATCATCATCAGTGCCGTTCGAGACACGTGGCACCGTCCGCTTGGGCGACACCGTCGGCAGCTGGGCACGAAACTCGTGGCTCAGATGACGAAACACTGGCAAATCCGTGTCGCCATTCTGCATTGGAGCCTGGCTGCTGTTTGTCTTGCTGACCGGCTGCTCGGATTGGGAGCGTGTGCAATTGCTTTGCAGCTTCTTGCGGAATTCGCCGTAATCCTTGCTGGGCGACAATTGCTTGAATTTGCGTGACAGCTCCGTCGAGCTGGGCGAATCCAGCTGGTGTTTATGCAACTGCTGTTGCTTCGCACTCGATGAGCTCTGCTTTTTGGGACTGTAGAAACCCTGAGCCAACGCGCCCGGCCCGTACAGCCGCTCCACGCGCTGCTGTATAAAGCTGCTGGTGGCTGTCGCCGATTTGCTCGGCTCGCCGCCATTGCAATAGGCCAAATCTCCGTTTTCCAAATGGCCATTTTTACTGCTGCTGTTGCCGTTATTGTTTGTTTCGTTGTATTTGCTGGCCATCGCCGTTGTGGCCGGCTGCTTGGTCAGCGGCATTGTGTGCAGGACCGGCGCTGCCAGCTGATTGTTGCGCTTGCAATACTGCAGACTGCTCGTTGAGGGACGAATGGGCGACACTTCACGCGATTTGTTGATGTCCTGGCGTATTTTCGAGTCGTAGGTGGTTAGATTTGAGTAGCCATTGACGCAACAGGCCAGATTCAAATAGCTCGGCTTCTTCTCCGCAGCATCCGCAATGAGGTTGTTGCTGTGCTGTTGTTGTTGTTGCTGTTGCTGCAGCTGTTGATCCTGCGAATCGACATCGACCAAGTCGCTGGTGGCAGGCGGTGACAGCACCATGCGAACACCGCCCGTTCGCTGATCCAGATTGACGTAGGCGGTTGTGGTGAATGTCCGCTGCAGCTGCAAGGGCAGTGGCAGCTGTTGTTGTTGGTGGAGTTGCTGCAGCTGCTGTTGTTGTTGCTGTTGTTGCGGCGAGCGCAGAGTGCAACGCTCTTTAATATTCGCCGTAAATTCGCGTGTTATGTCCTTAACTGAAAGCGGTGTGGGAAAGTTGAGACTGCCGCTGGTATCTGCAAATGGTTTGAAAGTTTAATAAATGCAAATTAAGAGAAGCGAACAAGAAAACGATAAACGAAAAAAAAACAATGCAGAAATCAACAACAAAAAATACTACAAAAAAACAGCAATGATAAAAAGAAATCCAATAACAAAAAACAAAATCAAAATCAAATAAGAAAAACAACATACACAACATTGAGGTTAGGTAAGCGTGCGTGTGCGTGTGCGTGTATTGGTATACCTGATATATCGGATGAATCCGCATCAACATCTAACGAACAGCTGCCAATGGAATCCAAGCTTCGATCCATGGGAAGTGCTTTCGGCTGCCAAATACGAAGTATTTTCGTTTTTCTTTTCTTCTATATTTATATGTCTATATTTTTGTTGTTGCTAATTTCTATGGTGCACTTTTCTATTAATTTATACGGTTCACTCTATTTATAATCGAAAGTCGAGAGCAAATATAAGAAATAAATTACAAATTAAAAAAATAAAGACAAATCGAGACAAGTAAATCAAACTAGTAAGTATCTGAAAATCATTTAACTGTGAAAATAAAATCTTGCTGTACAAATGAACGCCCACTGCGCTTGACTTGTTGTTGTGTTCATTTGGAATGGCGTGCAAAAGAGAAATGCAGTCATTTGTAATCGTGGAAAAGAGAGGCAAACAAAATAATAATAATAAAAAAAAAAAAAACAGCATACATAAGCCTAATGGGCGATGGCTCTTATATTATTTTCGCCATATATGCAAAGCGGAAATTCTGCGCGGCGAAAACGGGGCGAATATCAGGCTGCAGATCGTTTGCCTGTTTTGGGCAGCGTCAAGGCGACAAATCATGTATAACCGACCAAAGCATGAGGGTGGGAGGCAAGGCAAAAATGTCTGCCATAGCAGACGGCAAATAAATAATAACAACAACAAACAGTACAAGCACCAGCACCAGCAGCAGCAGCAGTCGCAGTGGCTGCCGTTGCCGTTGCCTTTGCTGAGCTTTAGAGCTGCTGAGCGCTATTTGGAGTTTGCTTTTGTGATACCCTACCGCGGTGGGTATATGATCATTGTTATTGTTTAGTCAAGAATTCGATCAGAGCTTGTTATAGATATGTTTGTTTGTTATTACTACAAGCCCGTACATGTGTATGTCTCAAATATCATATAAAGCGCTCTGCAACAATAAACATTTTGTTTTCATTGGAATTATATCACTTTAGCTTAAACAATAAACCTGTTGGAAATAGGGTGTTGAAACTTCGTCATAACTGTTATTCTTGCTCTTTCATTTCTTTGGTCTTTGGTGTGCGCCATATTTGCCGCTGCCGCAGTCACTGCTGCTGCTGCTGGTGCTGGTGCTTAGTCGCGGCAGCTTAAAAGCTGGGAGCCGCTCTAACGGCACCGACTGACGTCTACGTTTCCAGTTCCGCTTTGCTAACTTTTCGCCGTTGTTTAACGTGTAGTAGTTGTTGTTCATTTTGATGAACGCAGTTTGTTCTTTTTCTTCCACGTCTAATTCCCATAACATGACACAGCTTGGAACTAATTACACAAACAAATAATTGGCAGCAACAGCAGCGCCCCAGGCAGCCGACTCCGGCAGAGCAACAGCAGTAACAACAACACCAACAACAACAACCAAAACGCCAACTATTTATAATCCCGTCGCAGAGAGACACCAAAAAGGGGAGCAAAGTGAGAAACCGAGCGACACGTTAAACGGCAAGAAGTCGCAGTCACAGAAAAAAACATGACTATGCCGCTCGCTCTGCAGCAGCAGCAGCAGCAGCGACAGCGGCAGCGGTCGCTGGTATTTGGAGTCAACAGCCACACAACCACAGCGGCACGCAATATGTTCTATTTTAGTCGCTGAAATTTATTATAATGAGTTTACAAAACGAATACAACGAGACCGTCCAAATGGCTGACACGAAAAAAGGATAAGTCCTTTGAGTGAAAGTCACAAATATGTAAATTTTAGCACAAATAATTTAACACAAAAACACACACAGATACAATTATACAATATATATACATAAAGGCAGAGACCCACACACACACACACACCGAGAGCTTGACAAATGCAAACGCCACACATATGCATAAATACATATACACAAAGATGACAGCACTGCAGCTACAGAAAACGGTACACGCATACATGTACACAGTAATTAATAAACAAGCTACACCCACACACTGCTGAAACACACACCTCTGACGCTCCGTTTCGTCTTGCACTTGCTGTTGTTTTTCGTTTGATGAAGTGTTTATCAGCTTTGTGACATAATTATAAATGCAATTAACTCGCGAATGTGGCGACTACTGCAGCGTTTGCGTTTGCGTTTTTATCTTAACTGCGGCAAATGATGGCCGATAGAATGTGGCGGTCGGTCAATATGTGATCGGTTAGGTATGACACGATTTCAAGTATCGATAACAAGCGATTCATCGCTATGATTTATAAATTAAATAATACATTTTTTGTTGTCTTTTCAATAGAAATAACAATAAATAAATTTGTTTAATACTAATTTGTTGTAATATCGATGGCATATTAATATTTGCTATGTACATCATGTGGTATGAAAAGCCGGCAAGTTGTGCACTTGTTTACTCGTACACGTCTAACTTGTTGACTCTCAGCAGGCTATTCACACACATACACGCACGCTCATATTCTCTCTCTCACTCTCGGATGTACTTATACATACGTACAATGTATGTACGAACGTTTTCTTTCTTTCGTATTGCACGTTCACTATTCATTCCCACTTTAGAAGCCGAAACGGGAAGACGTTTAAAATTCCGGTGCAAGTCAATCAAGTCTGCAGGAGGAATCGTTTCTAATTTACATCGTTTCAATCAAACCAAAGTTGAAGCAATGGCGTCGCTACCCAATGAATTGAAACAGTTATTTGAGTGAGTAATAAGAAAAGATCCGCAAATATCTTTCTATGCGTGTGTGTTTGTGTGTGTGTGTGAGTGTGCGTGCTTTTGTTGGATGCGGGATGGCGATGACACGGTTGCATACATATTTATTGTATGAATGTGTGTACGTATGTATATCCTGCTTATCTGCTTGTTTGCGGAACATTCATACTTTATACTTGATAATAAGGGCGGCAACAGCAATCGCCGATAAGACTTGTTTTTATTTATTTTTTTTTTAGCAGAAGCGTAGAAAATAAAAAATGGAAAGTGCACGTCCATCAAAGTTGTGATTTGTGATTGAAAAATTGCACTAAGCCAAGCACCAAGCCCTAAATATAAAGCTTCACGAATTTCACGTATTCGTATTTTGCAACCATTTTCTTTTTTGCATTCAGCTGGCGACGTTAGAAAATGCACACAAAAGACAACAACAACAACAATAGCAATAACAATGCCTGTTTTGTGTTGTCTGCCAATCAGACAGCAGTGCTCCAATAAGATAAAATAAGATAACAATGCTTAGACAAGAAGTGAGTTTTGAATGCGCTTTGATTTGGCATATTAAAAAGAGGAATTTTGCGGTATATAAAATGTTGAGATCCTGTGCAAAAATATTTACATATGTATAAAATAATTTTAAAGATATATTTGAGAAGATCTTATAAATAATATAGACTTAAATAAAATCAGAAGAAAATAAATAAAATAACTAAAATATTTTTATAAATCAAATTTAAATTGTAGAATAGAAATATTCAGCACTAAAAAAAGAAAACGAACTAGTTATGTATTAAGACAAGTAAAAACTTTAATTAATACTGTAACAAATAATATTAACAAATTCACAACAGTCTGCGTTCAGCTTGTTAGGGACCCCAAGAATTACGAATTTTGAAAGAAAGTCTCTATAATAGTTCTCAGAGTTAAGATAATAGAGCACATAAAACACATTATGATTAGATTGCAATGTGTGAGCCTTATATTGCAGTCTAATCAGAAACTGAGCTGGTATAGTAACCGCGTTGATTAGCAGGGGTTAAACCGCAGACATTTTTGTTGCATTATCAGCGCTTGTAACACGACTTTTATATCTTTCTATATTACACATATACAGTTACATTTTGTTATCAGAGAAATTCACACGATTTATATATAATATTTATCACCCTGCAGCTTTGTCAATGGCAAGAAGTCCGATTACATTGAGACCCTGAGAACCGCAGTGGCCATTCAATCCGTCTCGGCCTGGCCGGAGAAGCGGGGCGAGATCGATCACATGGTCAACTGGACGGCGGAAAAGCTAAAGGCATTGGGCACACAGATCGAGCTGGTTGATCTGGGCAAACAGAAGCTGCCCACGGGAGAGGAGATTCCACTGCCAAAGGCTTTGCTGGGCACCTTGGGGCAGGATAAAAGCAAGAAAACGGTGCTGGTCTATGGACATTTGGACGTTCAGCCCGCCCTAAAGGAGGATGGCTGGAATACGAATCCCTTTGAGCTGACTGAAATCGATGGCAAGCTGTACGGACGTGGCGCCACGGATGATAAGGGTCCAGTGCTCTGTTGGATTCATGCCATCGAAGCATTCCAGAAGCTGAATATACCGCTCCCATTGAACCTGAAGTTCGTCTTCGAGGGCATGGAGGAGAGCGGCAGCGAGGGACTCGATGAGCTGCTGATGGCACGCAAAGATGATTTTCTGGCGGATGTGGACTTTGTTTGCATTTCGGACAACTATTGGCTAGGCAAGAAGCGTCCCTGCCTTACCTATGGACTGCGCGGCCTGGCCTACTTCCAGGTGGAGGTCGAGTGCGCCACCAAGGATCTGCATAGCGGCGTCTTTGGCGGCACGGTGCACGAGGCCATGCCCGATCTGTGCTACCTGCTGAGCACCCTGGTAGACAAGGACACAAAGATCCTGATACCCGGTGTGGATCGTGATGTGAGTGAGGCTTCTGTACTCCAATCTGCATCTAATCTATGTTTAATCTGTTTCTAGGTGGCTGCCAAATTGCCCAATGAGGAGGAAATCTACAAGAACATCGACTTTGAAGTCAACGAATACAAGTTAGCTAATCTAATCTTATCTCATCTAATGACATAAATCACTGAACCTAAAACTTAATCGCTGCTTCTAGGAAAGACGTTGGCGTCGACCACCTGCCCCATAATGGAGATAAGACGCGCCTGCTGCAGGCCAGATGGCGTTATCCCAGTCTGTCCATCCATGGCATCGAGGGCGCCTTCTATGAGCCTGGCGCCAAGACTGTCATACCCAAGAAGGTCATTGGCAAGTTTTCCATTCGCCTGGTGCCCGATCAGGATCCCAAGCATATTGAGGAATGCGTGACCAAGTACATCAACGACAAGTGGGCAGAGCGTGGATCGCCCAACAAAATGAAGGTACTTAGGAAGGAAGGGGGGGAACGATGTATAAGAGAGGGACAGTTGTATAGATTTGAAGATGTTTGGATGTAACGAAGTTTTCTCTGTGCCCGAGCTCATCTATTGTTCAATCTCCTCAATAGGTTGTCATGTTGTCCGCCGGCAAACCCTGGACCGAGGATCCCAATCATCCGCATTACGAGGCCGCCAAGCGTGCCATCAAACATGTCTTCAACGTGGATCCCGATATGACGCGTGAAGGTGGCTCCATTCCCGTTACCTTAACCCTGCAGGAGGCCACTGGCAAGAATGTGATTCTGGTGCCAGTCGGCGCTTGCGACGATGGTGCTCACTCACAAAACGAGAAGATCGACATCTACAACTACATAGAAGGCGTTAGTATATGCTGAACCACTCTCATACACTGCCTCTATCATACAACTAATTTATATTTTAGACGAAGCTACTGGGCGCCTATTTGCATGAGGTGGGTAAATTGTAAATGACGAAACCGGATTCTTAACCAAACAACATGATGCAACATCACAAACGAATATTAACAAATTCTATATATTATTGATATTTAAAAAATATTTTGTTTATGCGCTTTATATTGATAATAAAATAAACAATTACATTTAGAGAAGAGTTTGTTAAACTGATACAGAAATCGTGGCTACATATTCGTTGCTTAGTCTAGCCTTATACTCTTACTCTTATACAGGCTGTCTTATACAACTTTGCACATAAAGCTTAATATTTTAAACGATTATTGACAAATTTCAGATCTTTTCGCTTATAAAATTATTAACAAACATATTTGTAAAGTTTTTTATGTATTACGCTTTGCAATCAGCGTTTAAATTAACAATTGCATTTAATTTAAGAGACTTGACGCTGCATTTAGAAGATCGAATGCTGGTTAATCTGTCCAGGAATCGCCGTATTTGTTCTTTCTGCCTTGAATGGGCTCTTGAGCCAGGGGTCTTTGGGGCGGCTGTAGCTGCTGCTGTTGGGGTATGGGCACTTCGTAGGGCCTGGAGTAGGCGCTCTGTTGATGCTTTGCGTACTCCTCGCGATTCTTGCGACGCAAATCCTCGTAGCTCTCGCCGGGCTTGGCCGGCTCTAGAGGCAGCTCAGTGTCCACCATAGTATTAGCTATTGATAAAAAGAGAGTGTGAAATCAGATGATTTAAGCATTTACACAAATATTTCTCAATGCTCACAGTCCAGTGTCGGCCTATAAATATCATCTAATCCAGCAAGCGTGGGTCGTGACTCAGTATCCAGATTGAGAGCGGTGCTTCTCTTTGGCTGGTAGGCCTCGTCGGTGTAGACATCCGCGGAGCTGGGCGAGAAGGGCGCCAAGGTGAAGGCGCGTCCCAGATTCTCATCCGGTGTTATGGTGCTAATGACGCCGCCGCCTTGCCGCCGCTGTCGCAACAGTTCACCCAACCGCGAGTTGGGTAGGCGCATGATTTTCTCTGCACACTTCTGCTGATAACTGAATTTGCCAACAAAATATCCGAGGATAACGCCCAGCACAACTTTGGGCACTGCCCCATATTTGCCGTTACCCTGAATGTAGCCATTTTTGACGCCAAAGTAGGCCAACAGACCCAGACCGGTGCCAAAGGGGAGCGAGCGTTGCACAAACGATTCCTGATTGCATTCACGTAACGCCTTCAGCTCCTCTTGGCTGAAATGATAATCCGCCTACAACAAGGTGTTTGCACGGTCAGAAGTTGACTGGAATTATGTTTAATTTGTTTACCAATGGATGTTGATTGGGCGGCGGTGGCTGTTGCGGCTGGCTGCCATCATTTAGCTTCAGATCCATAACAATTATTGAAATTTTAGACTAAATTCACGAAATTCACGCAACTGCACCAGGCGGTTATCGCCGGCCTCTAGTGTACTATTATTTAGCTATCGATACATCGATAGGTGTGTGTTTGCCATCAACGACAATTTAAGCAATGAGGCTATGATTACTTCTTGGCAGACTCATTTTATTTTTGATATTATTGATAATAAAACCTTATATTTTGTTCATTGTTATTGCCACTTAATTTATCGATACGCGAACTGTGTGATATGAGCGCAATTTTGAGCAGTAATGCTGTTGACTATCGGCAGACCATTTTACGATATTCATTTGAAATTTACAAATAATGAAAATTATATGAAGTCTATTTTTAGGCTCATATTTTTAAAGCCTATTTAAAATTTGGCTTATGAATGGATTGTAATAAACAACACTTTATATAAATACTGAATACTAGTTTATTTCTCAATTTATTATTATTAAACGGTAGACACGTAAATTTTTTATTGCTGGCTTCTTTCAGTCATGCTAGATTTTTCTCGTTATTAATTGGATAACATGTTCGAGAGTAGAGCAATATATTGTGGGGGAGAGAGGCAGCGCACGATTGGGGATAGCTTTGGGATACCCTTTGTTATAAACAGTCTGCGCAAAAAAACACAAAACAATAAAATGAAAGTCAGATTGCCAAAATTGGCAACTGGTCAAAGTCAATGCAATTGTCCAGATGTTGCCGCCGCCGTCGCTGTCACGCAAACGTCACTCGCAGCAACAACGGCTGCAGCAACAACAGCAACAATTGACAAAACATGAGCCGAGCGAGCCGGTGACGTCGACTGCGGCGACGACGACCAGTGAGCCTGCGCCTGTTTTCGCCTTATTCGCCTGCGCATCGATAATTTCTTGTGAAAAATCTCAGCTTCATGTTGACGTCTGTTTTGCTTGAATAATATTAAAGCAAAAAGGAACGTGGTTTGCCGAATGCCAGCGCCAAATGCAGCAGCAAAGGCACCTTTGTATATATGTTGTTGCTTTTTAATACTCTTTTTATACTCTGCTTACAAATGTAAGAGAGGAGTATATTCAATAAGGCGCTCATCGCAAGTGACTAATTTCATAATTATCGATACTTGATTTTACAGCTTAACAGCAGAAGTAATTAGCATACGAACACATATTAAGTTACAAGCAATCGATAAGATTTGCTATTGGTATGTATGTCTCCTGATTCGTTGGTTCATCTTTAGTGATTTCGATTGCTTTAGCAGTTTATCTTTAGCAAATCACGCGGTATAAAATGTTGTGTGTAAATTATGAAAATTCGTGTAAAATGTGCTTATGAAATAAAATATGCCAAGTTCTCTTAAGTAACGAAATTGTTGGGCATCTGATATTCTTTTTATTTTTTTTGTGAAATTATAAAGTGCTAAATTAAATGAGTTAAGTGAAAAAGAATTGAGCAATGGGTTGTTGGCGAGAAAGAGACAGCACCATTTATAAGTATGCATGTGTTGCAGCATGCAAATGCAAGTATGCACACATGCTTAAATATGGCATCAAACCCACAATCACGCACACACACGGTCAAAGCGCTGCTTGCGAATGAGCTGATCAAAGCAGGTAAGTGAGAATTGACAATTGGAAATCCATATTCGAAGCTGCCCAAAAGGGAGAAGTAATAAAGAAGCAACAGTTAATTGCTTTTGCTTGACTGCGTGTGATTATGTCACGACAAATTTGAATACTTATGCTGCCAAAGGACTATAGCGAATTTGGATATGCTGTTATTGGTTTTGTTCAATTTCTATACTAATTACAAGTTGAAGTAGAAGCTAAAGCTGAAATAAAGCAACAATAATTAATGTGCATACATACATACATACATACATACATCAAATAGCGTATGGATCGCTGCCGACTGGACTAATCGTATTGTTATTGCGGGAACTACATATATGTATGTGTGTATGTAAGTGCATGTGCTCTTACGGCGAATTCGTTTCGCATAAGAATTCTGTAAAGAGAGTATGCCGCAGTTGGCTTCAGCGAACTGCTGTTGTTTCGCTCAGCCATAAAACACCTGGGCTTTGCCCTCATAGACACACCTGAAGGAAAGCGAGATGCAGCACTCGATCATCTGGCTAAATAAACTGTCTGACCTTGACCCAGCTAAACGTCAGCACTGACTAACTGTAAAGTCAGGTTCATTACGCGTTGCCTAGTCGACAAAACCGGCCAGGTGAGGCATTGCCAACCAGTGGACACACACAGTGGTCGCTCCTCTTGATTGCCTTTAGAACTTGCCTCTTGCCTGCTGCTGTCTGTTGGCATCTCTTGCATCTTGGCTGGGTGGCAGTTGCTGCGTTTATTTACTCTTGGCCCGGTTAGCATGTGCAGTGCTTTGCGTTTGGCTAACGATGTTTCGCTCAAAGCTCGTTGATTAGCGACCACCTGCAAATCACATTTACATTCAACGATGGCTTATTGCAGATGATGGCCGCACTCTTCGCTAACCATCCAGTCGTACATATATGTAAATCAAATTGGTGATTACTTAAATATACTTGTTTAATCTGTTGAAGGATTTGATTAATTCACCAGCTGGAAGAGGGAGAAAATGTAGATAAGGAGATGGAGTTACTGAAAGAAATGGTATTACTCTTCAATCATAGGTTTACTTAAATTTCGAATAGATCATTTTATTTGCATTATGATGTTTATAATAAGCTTCATTTTCGTATTTATCTTACTATTAGATACTCAGAAACAGTGTTTACTTTTTATACATTCTTATCCCTTGAGTTTCAGGAGAGAATCATAAATTATTAGGGCTACTGCTAGTCGGGCATTCGCAGTCAATGGATCAAATGACAAAGCTGTGGCTCATCAGTCACGTTCTGATTTCACATAAATATGATGCATAGATAATATTTATGTATTTAAGCGAACCCGATCCATTCCAGGAATTGGGCACACCAAAATAAAACACAACAAAAAAAAATAATGAAAAAAGTGAAACTACAGTTATCTGTTTTACTTACTAAATTTACAAGCTATCCACATGTCATTTTGGTAAGACGAACCGTCAGACAGCGTCGTCGTCGACGACGACAAATGGTAACTGTAATCGCCCCAAAAATGGTTACCAAGCCCTTAAAACCCTAAATGGATATCACGTAGCCGGGTAGATCATAATTTCATAGCCTGAGGGTTAGAGATATGAACAAGCGTTTATAGAACAACACGTATTAACAATTACATTAAATTTTGTTTATATGTCTGATGCTTCAAGAAGCTATAGGCGAAGTCTTGCGCCCAAGCTCTGTCCAGTCTTCAATCAGGTGGAACGTTGCACGTCGCACGTCGACTTTGTCTCCGATTTGGCGCTAACCAAAAACGTTTTCATTTTGGGGCTGGGTCTTTGCATAGTTAAGGTTCGGAGCGGGGCGGGTTGGTTAGAGCTTCAATGTTTAATTGTAAATTTCCGGTTCACTGCAACTCATTTGCCTAACTGCAGCTACTTCAACATACATAGCTCAGTCAATCAATCAGGCAGTCAGGCAGTCAGTCAGTGAGTCAATGAAATGCAGATGAAAACGAAAACCGGGCGAGTCAATGAAAAATTTTCTGTGTTTTTATTAAGTAGGTTAAATGCCCCATGCGGAAATCAAAAGCGCAAAAAATTTAGAATTGGAAAAATAGAAAAAACAAAAAAATGCAAGCTAGAAAGAAAACAAAACTTAACTTGAGCTAAATGTATGGAGGTCTTAATGAGTTCTAATTAGAAAGCTAATTGAGATCTCAGTTTAAAATGGCAAAAATTACAAAAAAAAAAGTGAAATGTTTGCTTTATGCTTATTGGTTGAGTGTGAATGAGCATATTAGTTTAGTATTACTTTCATTTTGCTAAAAAACTTAAGTTTTGTACAAATAATAAAAGAAAATATTTTCTTTTTAAATATATAATATATAAATTTTAAATATATAATATTTTCGGATTTTTTAAATTTCATTTCATACTGACTTTTTCTTTTTACAGCTCTGTGTGTTTTTATAATTTTTAGTCAAATATTTTTGTTGATGCATCGAAAGTTTTTGCTAGCTTGTTATCATATCTGAAAATATATAAATTATATCAATATTGATGGAAATTAAATTTAATCGCTTTGTCAGCAGAGTGTCACAAAAAAAAGAAAGAAGAAGAATGCAAGTTATTGTAGAATTTTGGTCATGTGATTAGATATATATTGTGCAAGCAATGGGTTTCCTAGACTTGAAATACCTTGCACTTATCAGATATTATATGATATATTCGAGAAATTTTGATATATTAAAGGAAAGCTGTTGAAAAACTGAATAAATATTGGAGTCTATTGTCAACACTTCAGTTTAAGTTTATGTGCAATTGAGCTGGCTTATGAAAATACTAAGAAACTAGAAAATTGATATACGTAAGGAGTGCTACGCAGCTGGCAGCCGGTACTTGGAGACCTGGAAGAGATGTGCCTGGAAAAACACATAAAAAGTTGAAGAAGAAAGAAGAAGTTTTAGATCTTAGCAATTCACTTAGCGATTATGTTTCAAAAGTGTATGTCTGAAACCAATATACTCTATTAACTTGTTGAACGAGTAAAAAAAGCTTTGCGCAAATGCAAATTGCATAACATAATATTCTATATAGGTTTGTTTATACATATATATGCGATTACCTGATAATTGAAAGAAAAAGTTTTGAAGTGTGAGCAAAATTTATTTGTACGTTAACATAAGCTAATGGCATTAATAAATATCATGACTATCTAATCGAGGAATATTCCCAAATCAGCTGAACTGCAAAAGAAATATAAGTAAATCAAGTCAAATCAATGTTAAGAACTTTTCCGACCTTGATAGGGTATATTAATAAAAATTATTCGATATTTTTAAACCATCCATTCCATTTTGAGCTATCAACTATGTATATCTTATCGCTAAGTATTCTCCCTTTCTCCAAGTCAATTCGATACGTTAAAATAATACGTTATTTACTTAATTAGATGCGAATAGCGCACAGAATAAATAATTTATTTTTCCTCAGTTTCTGTTTGTGTTTATTAATTGTATCCCGTTTCTTAGTTGTATATATAGATATAGAGCTCTACGTATTTATTGACTGAGTACAAACAAAAGTTTTGCCACTGACTGTTACGCAAGTATCGGTGCTGATATCGCTCGACAATAGACGACTGCAAAGCACATCGATCTGGAGACAAACAATCATATAATACAATAAACAACTGCAAATAACTGTGTACTTCACCTTAATATGTAGCTCTTATATATATTTAGACGTATCGAGTGTGCCAGCTAATAATAAATTTCCTTCTCAATAAAATTTGATGAATCGGGCAGTTGTTTGTAGCAAAATATCTCCAGAATATCTGGAGATTAAGATAAATGTTCAACAGAAGGGAGGAACAATACCTTTAGCTTAGCATTTCTAGAATGAAATTGAAAGTGGAATATAATAATTGCACTTCCCTGAATCTGTAACTTGAATACTATAATAGCTAATGGCTTGGGTATTTCTTAGTCGAGCACTCCCGACAAGGTTTGCTTTTCCCAATGTTTTGGAGAAATGTCTAAATATGCCAGCTACTGTTTATTTGCGGAATATAGTATGCGCATACTTGATACAGATAAATAAGAATGCGAATATTAACGAATAATTTGCATTCGTATTCTCATTCACATATTAATCTCGGCTTCTTATTGTTTCTCTACTACTTCTTTTGCGCTTTGAATCCGTTTTGGTATTCCTAATAACTCACTTAGCTCACCTTTCAAACAAAAATTTGTTCAGCTTTATAAATGCTGGCATACATCATCATTTTTATGACGACAACGCCCATCTATATATATACACCTATATGGATATAAGTATATATATATATATACATATATATATATAGTTACTTTCTGCTGTGATCATTTCACGGCTCTGACGTCACGTTTTATTCAAGGCTAGTCGCATTTGCAATTAAAATATTTCTGATTTGAATTTGAATTTTCTCAACTAAATTTCATTCAGTTTTGCTTCTTTGCCTCTTTGCTTTTATCAGACCTGTTTTTGTTGGACACTTCCGATACAATTGACGTATACCCGAAAAATAGCTATCCAAACGATCTGGGCAGGTGAGGTGTCTTCTGGCTGGCTGTGCCTGTTCGTAAATATCAACAATGAGATAAACAATAGCACATAGATATAAATACATATATAAATTTAAACCTTTATGCGAAATACTAACAAATACTAACAATGTGAGGTCGGTTGGTTTGCGGTGTGGCAAGCAAATTTGTATGAGCGAAAAAAAGGGTATACGATAATAAAATTATATATAAAATAAATATATTTTGATATTTTTATTAAAAGAAATTTTAATAAAATGAATTAATTTATTAAAATATAATATTGCTATAGGTTTACCTACAACCCTCTAAATCTTTAGCTGTAGAATTTCAAGTAAAAATTAAAACTACAGGGTATTCGTATGTCGACTGCAGTCTCAACTAGCTTCGTCTACATCTTATTTTCATTGACTGTGTGGCGTTTAGTTCTAATCATGCAAGGTTAAAGGCAAATAAACGCACTGCCTTCTGCTTTCTCACTCAATAAGCATGATTAAAATAATAAAAAGACGATGAGAATATTTGGTGGATGAGATAAGCTCCGAAGCCCCAACGAAAATGATGCGAATATTGAAATTTAAATAAATTAAAACCCATTTAATTAACAGTCAGACCATCAGAATCTAAGAGAAGTACTAAGAAAATTGGTATTTTTCGTCGCTAAGGCTTCTGCTTGTGGGTGATATCATCGAGTGTGCGCTTGTAAGATATGGCGATAAGATAAATTCAAAATTAAATATTTAACATTGATATTAACACAAGTTTTGCCACTCAGCTCGAGCCGTATGACGGTGCATATACCAAAAAAAAAAAAAAATGTGAATTTGCCCCTTCTATATGAGAAAGTTCCTATGAACAATATGCTTTGCCGCAATAAACCCTAAACTTTGACCCAGAAACCTAGTAATACGTAAACAACAAAAATACGCTGCGATCTATTGTTTCGGTACTTCGCATAATTACCCAGACATAACGGTTAAACACGCGAACTAACACACAAAAAAAAAGAGAAGTTTTTATATGATTACCTAAAAGCTGACTCAAAAAGTGCAACAGAAATATTTGGTGTGCGTGTTATCAGTGCAAGATATGGCATTGATAAGATAGCACATACATAGGTGTGTAACAGCCCAAAGTTGATATGCCCAAATAGACGCGTTTATTTATTAAGGTGCGAGCTGAATTTTGCGAGCCGAACAAACTAAATCAACAATGAATTGATAACAAATATTGCCAAAGCTCTCTCTCTCTCTCTCCCTCTCTCTCTCTCACACGCTCTTTGATTGATAAGAGTGCATAAGCTTTTTAAATTTTTGGAACATTTCTCATGCTCAGACTTTTGCAAATTCATAAATCTCTATTGTGAATGAGTAACTATTAAAGTTTCATAATTCATTATGCCTCTAGTGTGTTTGTGTGTGTGTGTCTGTGCTTTCCACGTGCTTCACTGCGGCAAAGAGCGCACCGGTAAACACGATGGCAAACTTTTTCGCTCGGTCCACGATCAGCCAGCAGATATTCGCGCGCTCATCGAAGCTCACTCCAGCTCCAGCTGCTCGCACTCTCTGCCTCGCTCTCGCGCTCGCTCAGCCGGCGAAAGAAAAAAACACAAAACAAAAACAAAACCACGTTAAACCGTAAAACTGTATTTATATGTGTGCGTACCGGTGGAGAAGTTTCAGTTTCGCTTTGCTCAGTGGCTCGCTTTGTGCGTTGCGTTCATTCGGCATTAAGCTTTCCCATCGAACGGTCGCTCGCGATTGTGTGAGTGTGAGTGAGTGAGTGTGAGTGTGTATCGGTCTCAGCCAAACAGGCAGCCTGCCTAGCTACGGCCAGTTAGTTTCGCCGCGTTACGCAGCTTTGACAGTCAACAAGAGCGCTGCATTAAATCGGACTATACTGATTTGATTATTGTTGTCGTTGTTTGTTGGCCGCGTCGATCGTTTAAATCACGCGACGCCCGCCCTCTGAACGTCGTCGTACCGCACCGCACCGCACCGCCGCACCGTCCCGCTCCCCCATCAAGTGTTGATCCTCACAGACGACTTCGCTCTGTGTTAGGTAATTAAAATGCAAAGTTAAAGTTTATTAAAGGTGTTTTACAGTTTATATATCAAAATCAAAGACAATACACACACACACATACACATACATACACACACTTAGAGCCAATTTATGTATGTGGCTGCAGTTAGTTTATTTGTTCTTTCGCTTTTCGCTCAGTTTTCGTTGACATTTCTCGGCTGCTGTCGTTGCTATTGTTGTTGCTGTGCGCCTCTTCTTCAGACTCGTTTTCGAAATTCGTTTTTTTTTTTTTGCGCCCCGAAAAACGAAAAAAAGATTTGATAGGCCCAGACAGTCGTAGCGCAGGCAGCCAGCACGAAAGATCTTCAAGAGTTGAGGAACGCGGCTGAAGGACTTTCTGTGAATAATAAAACAAAGAAATAAAAGATCATTGAAATTGTGCCGGTGCAATATAAACGATAAATATATAGAGATATATATATTGTCTCTCTATATATGCTATATACATATATATGTAGAAACAAGCTAAACAGTTGTGTGTGCGTGTTTGTGCGCTGCTCAGATACAAATGTATCTTAAATATATATAGAAAACAAAAACTGTGCAAAATTATAAAGAAAACAGAAAAATCTAAATTTTATTAAACTTTGCGTGTGAGTAAAGAAAGAAAAAAAAAAAAAAAAAAGCAAACAGAAGCAAAGCATTGAAAATTGAACACATTTTGCCTTATCTAAGATCAAGGTCTGCTTGCTTCGAGTCGATGCGTGATAAGGCAAATAAAATGAGTGCTTTGTGAGATTTCTAATATACAGTATATGTACATATTTTAGCTATATACTATGCATACACATGTGCTTCAGGCCCAGTTGTAATTCGAAATCTGTGCTTTATGCAATTTGCCGTTGCAGTTGTATCTTTTATTACCTATAATTTTCATTTGCGGTTTTTGGCGCTGAGATCTACAGACAAACTTGACCCTGTTTCTCAAGACGTCAGCAACAGTTATATAGTTATATAATTGCCAAAAAGCCACGAAAACAGACCACACGAAAAACGACGCTCAATAAAAAACCGACCCGCTTTAACCCTACCGAGCCACTTGGCCACTTAAAATTACTTAAGCGCCGCAGCAACAATAAAAAAAATTAAACCTTTTTTTTTTACATTTGCCTCAATTACACATAAAAGATTCGTTGTGAAATCTTGAACAGCTATTCGCGCGTTTACGATGAGTACCCTTTGAATGCACTCAAGCTAAAACTCATTCATAAACGGCCACATAGACATAGAGAGGAGCCACACAAGGCGTAGGTGGCCGAGCTATTTATCTATCTGTATCTAAGTTGATATGTATCTTTGGCTCTATTTGCTGAGGCGCAAATAATTCTTGCATTCTTGCAGTCTAAACATTCGTACGAATACTTTGTTAATTGTTTGTTTACACTTACTGTCTGCCTATAAATGAAATTTAGTTTATGCAATTTTTTAAACATTTCCCAAAACTAAAACAGAAAATAATTTAGTGTGCCTGACTTGAGTATACCCTGCAGAAAACAAGAAATATATTGCATACTTAGCAAACCTATCGATAAACAAACTTGATTGATCTAGCTGAATCTCACTCAATTGTTGTTCCAGATCAGAGCTCCTATCAGCCTCAGTTGTTACTCTACATCACTTTTTTGTTAGCTTCATAAAGTCATGGCAAACTACCCTTTTTCTTTCTATTTATAAATCTGATGATATTTTCAACCAAAACCTTTTGAGAATTCGATGCAAGATATTGTAAATTTTTACATGTGACGTAGGCGTTGGGCGGAAATTACGCAACAGTTGTCGTTGACTGGAACATGCTAGTAAATTATGCATACATACATATAAGTATATACAGATGTGTTTGTGTACATATATTTAGCACACATACACATGTGAAAGACAGACCGGCTCGAAGGCAGGTGCTAATTTGTGTGGCGCATAATTCACAGAAATGTGCGAGTACGCGTTCAAATTTCAACGAAAACTTTTTATGGCCAATAACTCAGAGCTGCAAAAAATATATATACACGTATATATATGTATGTGTATATAGATATATATATATATATATAACTCTTTCATAAAGTAGCAGCAAAAGCTAAAAAAGAAAATGTTATCGATGACGCCGATGTCGACGCGGACGCGGACGCTTTAACTTATCTCTTATCTTTGCCATTTGTAATACTTGCTAAAAATGGGGCAAAGAAAATGAGCAGCAAAGCAAAATATACGTTTACATCCGCTGAAAATTTCATTAAAAAGCATGAAAGTCGACTTAAAAGGCTTTCAGATATTTTATCTAAAAAAGAGTTCTCCCAAAGGGGATGTACTTCAATTTTCGTGCACTTAAGGAGGTTATATAATATGCGCAAAAATCAAATATCGCACAAGCGTTTTGTGTTTACTTTGTGCTTCCTCTTTCCATGTCTACAATTCGAAGTAAATATACGAAAAAGCTTGCTCAAATTCCTAATGCTTAATTTTTTGTTATCTTTGGTATCGATTATTGTATTGGATCGATCATTTATGACGAATGCTATAAACATTTTGATGGAGTAGTTCCGGAAGTTAAAGGTCAAAATAAGCGAAAAATATAATATATTGTATACATAAGCCCATATACATATGTATGTATATGTAATCTCTGGTAGACTGCTATCCGATATGTATATATATATATACAACATATGTGCCAACATATTCAATATATATACTATATATCCAAGGCGCCATCGATTATCGCACGAGTCGTTTGCATCGGCTAACAGAGTCTGGAAGCATCCAGTTTCCACAGTGTTCCATTGCATCTTTGCAATCGGAGCGCCGCAAACCGAATGAAACTCTATGCAGCGAAGGAACAACAAAAAAATAGAACTACAATAAAATATTGTGTAAACACAATTATTTTCCTTTCTTGTGCATTTCGGTCGATATGTCAACCTTGTCCCCATTAGATAGAGCTTGCAGCTGGGATGAGCAATCACCGAAATAGAGATTGTGCTTCTTACATATGTCATTATCGATAAAGAGCCACAACACGCACTTATCAGCGCACAATCAAAGCAGAACGCGCTTTCACAACACCAAATAGAAACAACAATGATGAGAACTCGGATAAATCCCATAAAAACAATGCTTCAGCTCGAGTGGGGCTCTTCATTTGAATATGCGTGAGTTTATGCGTCTATTTTATGCATTTTGTCATTGGAGTTCTTAATTTGTTGGCACCAAATATTCCTAGGGGCTTAGCGCCAAGTGCACATGACTTGGGTAGAGTTGCCAGGCATATCTATAATTAGCAAATGTCTAGCGTTTCCCCCAAATACGATAAGATAAGCAGAGTCGTGCGCTGATAGCGAAAAACAAGTCAAAGTGTCTCCGCTCGACTGGCAGATGCTCTGCTAAAGAAATTATGAATATGCTATACCCTTTGGAGATGCAGCTCTTTGAATTTTTCGTGAAAAGTTTAGATTTGTTTGTAATTTTACAATATATACCATTTTCACTCTGTTTCTCTTGAGTTCACTGAGAACAGTTAAGGGGAACTGATATTGAAATAAATAGGATTTCATTCATGTTTGTTCAACTTTCCGGAAATATAGCTCTTATAATTTCTGAGTTCCTTGAGAATAGTTAAAGCAAAAATTTCAAATATTATTTTATTTCTCTTCCAAGAATTCACATACCAAATTTGAGCGCCCCTGCTCTTATAGTCTTTGAGTTCCTTGAGTAAATTCCCCCTCCCATTCTAAATATAATTTTAATGATCATATCTGTGAGCCTTTGTCATGCTTTCAAAATACTCTATGATACCTTAACGCAAAAATGTACTTTCGTTTCGTAAATGTTTGTTTACCCATAGGCAAATACTTGGTAACACGTGGCGTCGTTTCTACCTGCCTCTACCCTTCCCTCTATCTATCTATCTCTCTCGCTTTTCCTCTTCCTCTTCCTATGTAAACAAATGCGAAAACTAATTGTTGAGAGTATTTTTTTTTTTTATGATTGCCATTTGGAAAAGCTAAGCAGTAGGCTTAGTTTACATCTGGAAAACAGGTGGCTCTGCGAGAAATGTGTTGAGCTGTTGTTGCCTTTTGATTAGTTCATCAATGTGAAATAAATTTGCATTTGGATATTTATAGCCCACGCCAAGCAATTTGGTCAATTGGCAAAGGCAAATCAAAGGCAAACATGACTGAGACGCGGGTTTTCTTATATTTTTCATATTTTTTTTAATATGTGTACATATAGATAAATTTATATGTATATAAAGCCTTTGAATGCTTAGCGTATTTGCGACCTCGTCTGGTGTTTCGATTGCGTTGGCTGCACCACTCGCTGATAATAATGCGGATCGATTGCATTTGGGTCTGCGGTGTTGCACGCGGCGTATGATTAATCAGCGCTAGGGTGGGCTGTGTGTCGATTGTTGCTGTTGTCGCTTATGTTACGTGACAATATGTGTTCAACACGCTCAGCGCATATTAATCAATATTCAGCCATAGAGGACTGAAGATAAAACAAATTTTTTTTCTCATTAGGTGCGTTGATTTGTATGGGAAATGCATTCGCTTTATTCATTGTTTGTGTCCACGCACAGCAAATGGGCTGCTTAAGCATTTATCATTGGAAATTGATCATACAGCGGCATCAATAAAGCAGCCAAAGAGTTGTGCAATATGCCTGGCTTTTAGCTGGAATTGTTGTCGTAGAAGAACATTAGAATGAAATTGTTTAGTTGTTATTGAACGAGCAGAAGTTCGTGTTTGGAGTTGTTAAATGTTTGAAATGTTTTCTCAGCTAAGCTTGAGTTAGGGTAAAAGCAATTTGCGTAAAAAAATATGTATAAAATATATAAAAATATATATATTTTATTTGTAAACAAATTCAAAAAGCTGTCGCTATTTAAACCAAAAATTTAAGTCTAAATAATATTTAAATATTTAGTATAATATTATATTTTATGGGCCAAGTTTTCTAATCTCTGCGTAAACCAAATCTTTGCAATTTTATATTTCCTTTTCTCTCATTCTCTCTCTTTCCCCCTTTCAAAACATATTTTCTCCCATTTATAATGATATTTGCTTTGGTGCACAAAAATAAAAAAAAGAGAAGCAAACTTTCACACTTCATTGCCAAAAGTGATTGCAAGCAATTGTGATTTGCAAATGGTTTAAATTAATAATGGAAGTCAGCTCCATAGCTTTAGAGCAGTCGCAGCCAGCAATCAGCAGTCAGTCGACAGCAATGACAAAGTTCGTTAAAAATGAATTTAGACGCTTGCAATTAAAGCGCTAATTATACACAATTAAAATCAAAGTCAAACAACAGAAAAAAAAATAAACAAAAATAATAACAGTTGATATAAATATATAAGAAAATCAAATCGCATTCTGCAAGTCATTTGCGAAATGCAATATGCAAAACAAACGTCTGTGTCTATATATAGAGTATAAATATATATGTATGTATACCATATATCTACACATGTATTTACTCGATGGCCTATGTGCTTGCACTTTCGATTTGTGTGCATACGAAATTTACATGCTTTTATCTTATAGTAAATTACATGAGAGCTAAGAGGGTATACTGATTGAAACAGGCAGCAGGAGAAGTGAGCAAATCCATATAATATAAGATAAAGTCTTCTAGAGCAAGTTGAGTTTGATTATTAATTATTCGTTATTCGTTAATTCGTTATCAGACACTTGCTCCAAAGGCTTCTTCTAGAGTCCAGAGAAAGTCTTTTTTAAAGACTAATGAAAGATCAGAGACTCTGTTTTTTTTATAATACGTGAAACTGCAAATAATCGATAGTTTTTCCCAATCGAAGGATGTCGATTAATATCGAGGAAAATATATCTAGTGCTAGTCCTCAAATAATCATAAAATCTGATTAGTTCTCTATTCCATTCAAGTAGCGAGAGTATCTCTTGTTCGCATAATCCCGACTAGAGCACTTTTACTTGATTTTCTTCGCTGTCGTTGCTTTGCTTTGGGGAATGGCATCCATTTATGTCTCATTAAAGGTAAACTAGCTAGCATATTAGCATACTTTACATACACATAAGCACTTGGACACACACACATATATTTCGAATCACCAAATTGAGCTGTTGGCATTGGCATTTGCCAAAAAGCTTCCCAAAAAAAATTCAAAATCAACATGAAAAAAAAACTCACGTCTTACCAATTTGGCTGCAACAAGTCCAAACGCATCGTTAGTCTGGCTGACTGCAACACATGCACATGATCATGATCGCCGGCTAAATGATCATTGGGCCAAAAAACCAGTTGGCCGCTGAAACCAGACAGTTGGAAAAAAAAAATGTTTTTGCTATTGCTTTTGTTATGCCGCCCCCCGATCGAGACAGCCAGTCGGCTGGCCGGCCGGCCGGCCGGCAACTGAAAAAGTTGGCCAACAAGTGGTCATAACTGTCAAATGATGCTGGCCCCGGCCAATTGGCCTCCTCCTACTTCTTTGCGCCGCTGCTAGCCCCGCTCTCTGCCACCTAGCCAACTTAATGGCCAAGCCAAGTCGTGCGTGCTCTTAACGTGTCAACTGCCAAGTGGCAAGCTAGGCAGCAGCACCAGGAGGAGGCAGCCGTAGCTACAGCAGCAGCTCGATTGGCTCTTTGGCATCATCAACTGCATTCGACAGATGCAGATGCAGATGCAGATGCAGATACAGATACAATATGTATATGTATATATGTATATGTATCTACATATATATTTATGCATAGTTTATTAAAATGCTACTAAAACCTAACCGCAGGCTAATTTGTCCAAGGCTCCACACTTAACTCAGCTCCTCGCTTACTCTTTGTCTGCCTCTTTCGCCCTCTCTCCCTCTCTCTCTCGATCACTCTTTGTATGCCTGGCAGTTGTTGTGTCTGTTTGTCTGGCTGGCCTTCTACTTCTGTTTGCCCCAGCAAATGGTCAGTCGTGCAGCATTGTCCGCACGTGTTTGCAACTACACTGTGCTACAAAAAAACTAAATTTTATTAGCTGATTTGAATTTATTTTAGTTTTTAATTAATTTAAGTGAATTTTCATGAGGCTTACCTAATTTACATTCTATACGATATTTAGCATATTAAAAATAATAAATATATTCATCAGCTGAAACTTTAGAACTTATTGGACCTATTTATGAATAGAGCTATAACCTATAATAACCATCAGCTTTGATTTATGAATTCAAGGTTTGGCATTCGTCAAGTTGATAAAGATGATGGTACTGAAGGTCAGAGTAAAGTATGATAATGAGTGAAAGAGATAGCAAACGAGAGCTTATGCTCATTGAACCTAGAAATTCTGAGTGCAATGAATTGATTTCGATTACTGAAGTGAGTTGAAATAAAGAAAAGAACAGAATTCCTGACTCAAAATCTTACATTAAACAAATGTAAAAGAATATATATTAATGCTTAAAAATATAAGCTTAGAGTTAGCTAATTCTCTTCAATCCGATAAGTTAGGATCTTAAGATCCTCTTAGATCTCTCAATTTCAACTCTCTCTCTCTCTCTCTCTCTGGTCTCTACGGTGTACATTTCGTATGTCGCTTAGTGTTGCACAATGTTGCACAGTGGTTACCACATACCCACACAGATAACATAGTTAACCCACACACACATCTATCGACATACATACATGCAAACGTCTATGCAGCTAATGCAACAGACACGAATCCGGCGGAACGCATTGGCAGGTGCAATTGGCGAATAATTTCACGCTGCAGTTGAAATATTTATGGCATGTTGAGAAAAACTTTATTGCCTTACACAAAATATTGAAATCGAAATCAAAGTCGAAATTGAAGTGAAAAATAAAATTGAAATCAGTTGATTCGACTGCAATTAATCAATGTCAATTCTAGAATTGTTTTGTCTCCCCAATGAATACGCAAATAATTTGCCAATTCGCATTAGCCTCGATAGCCAGCTAACTGTTGTGACCTGGTTCAACTTCGTTTCGGAAACAGTTTGAAGTGTTTATTTATCTCGTGCAACGTGACAAGGTCTTCCAGCTAGGTAACTGCTATAAATAGTTGACACGTAATACATAGTTCCAACGAACTTCCCTCCAAATGAAAGAGCTAATAATAACAATAAAAGCCCACGCAAAGTTTTCGATTTTATTTTGATGTGTGATATGCGCAGCTGATAAAGTGAAGCGGGGTATATTGGGTCTTGAGCATTGTTAGGTTTGATGGAATTTCTAATATGTGTAAGACTTACGAAGAGCGGAGATATGTCATAAATGATATCATATAAATGGAAGATCGATATATTGTCATAATTGTCTTGTCATGACTTATGAAGAACTGTGATATATCATTTAACTGGAAGATCAATATTTAGTCATATTTTTACAGACCTTAACAGAGTATCATGCTAGTTGGTAACACCCGTTTGGCCATGTGTCTTGCTCGTTGTCAATTAAACTTGTTGATTTCCTCATGAATGTCACCCAAAACCGAAAAAAAAAAAAAACCCAAAAACGTGGCTATCTCCAGCACCAGAATGAATGCGATCATTTAACCACAAGCTGTTGTCCATTTGTCCATCTGTCCATCTGTCCATCTGTTCGTTGTTTGATAATTTAGCTTAACTATTTAGTATTAGCAACATATATGTACGTATATACAACTGCATGTATCTGCTTCCATGAGCTGGCTGTCCATGTTGATCTGGCTCGTGCTGCTGTATTACGTAGCGGATCTCGTTCGAGAACTTGTTGAAAATGTAAGCAATTAAATAGCATTGATCGACTGACTAGCTGATCATTTCAAAATTAACATGTTTCTAATTATACTAAAAAAAAAAAAAAAAATGTAAAAAATAATTCAATGAAATATCAATTTGCTGTAAGCTCACTTCCTTCATCGGGAAACTAAATATCGTCTTTAGATGCAGTGTAGACAATATTAAATACATGTCTGTGGCTAATTACTTGCCCGACTGTCATTGACATTGAACTTTGTGTTGAGTAATAAATCTAATTAGTTATGAGCTGATTGAGGCTGTGTGATAAACAATTATTCATAACTGATTTGTAATCCTTTAATATCTAGATTTCTATAGCGACAAAGATCAGATTAATTAACTTGATTTGCTTTACTCTGAATATATAGTGAAATGGGACTTTAGGACCTCAGCTGTTTACTCGGTATATTCTAATCAAAGAGCACACTCACTTGGCACATTTAAATGAGGCCACGAGATTCTAACAGCTTTGCAAATAGTTTGCCTTACTAATATATACATTGTAAGTCAATATCTAGTAGCAGATACTAAATCTTATCTCTCTGTTAGATAGAAACTCAACACAAGTAACATATGTTGATTTATATTTTATATAATCTAAAGTTAACAAGCTAATAATTATATATTTATAATATATACTTTAAAGATAAAAAAAGAAAGAAAATTAAATGAAAATCAAACTGAAACTAAATGTAGCATATTTCAATCAGCTTAAATCAGAAACCTGTAGCAACCGCTTATAAAATGTTTACGTAATACTTGTCACACACTTGATGCCTCCTTAGGCTCAGTCCAACTTTGACGTATTAGGAAAAACAGGAACGTAAATCCATTTTGTGCTCATCAAATCACAAAGAATCGTATATTTATTTTTAGCTCGAGCCAGTTAAGTTCACATCTTTATGGCATTTGATTGCCATTATATGACGAACTGTGCCTAAGTCGTTTTTAATACACTAGTTGCGCACAATGGGCATATTATTTAGTGGAAGGTGGGCTTATGCATCTTGAGGATCAGACAGCAAATTGTCTAATCGGGCTAGGCGCCCAATTGAAAAGTTTTGCGGAAAAGTGTCTGACACAGAGTGCAATCCCATTTGGCACTAATCAACGTGCTCTTGTCTACAAGCAAATCATCAGCCATGATGATCATCATGAACCTCATCATCCCCATCATGATCATCATTTGTGCATACGAATGTATCTATGCCAATGACAATGAGAGACGTTGGCGTCTCTGTCAACGCGCCAAAAGAAAAAAAAAAACTTTGGTGTGGGTGTTTCGTGTTTGTCCGCTGATCCCCAGATTTGCAAAAATATATACTTGTGCATATGGTATATATGTATGTGTATAGATACATATATGTATATGTATATGTAGCCACAACCGGACTCTTGTTCAAAACTGAATTAATAAGAAATATTCAAACTTTTTTTTGTGCTCTACATTCATTTTGAAATTTTTATACAGGGTATATGTATTATGTGTGAATGCATGTAACAGGCAGAAGAAAGCGTGGCTAGTTCTTGAGATTACATAAATCCTAATATGGTAAATTCTTATGAGAATATGTTTCCGCTTTTGCTCCTCTTGGATAATCGAATCCTTCCTCCTCTTTATCCCATCTGCATATTTGTTCGTCTATCTAAAAGTAGAAGAGCTATAAGTGCTTTTCGTGAATTCGATATATACCGATACTTATCGTTAGTTATTTTAAGCATATCTCGCATGAGATAGTCTTGTCAAGTTACGCAGTTATCAAAGTCTTCACTTTTTAATCAAAATTTCATGTTTAAGGTATAAACTATTCTTCCATATTCATTTCAAGGCCACATTCCTCCATTCACAGGGTATTTCCCAGTCTTTTGCTCCCACCCAGCGCATTTCTACTTGTTGCTCTTATTGAATTGTTGACTTAGTTTCTGGCTGCCTTTCGCCTGTTGCAAGCAAATGGTTCGCGTGTTGCCAGCTGAAGACCTTTACACAAATGTGTCGCAGCAGCTGCCATGCAAAGCGATCTATGGCAGAGTTGTGCACATGCAACAAATGTAGTAAATGCTCCTAAAGAAAATAAATGGAAAATAGAGAAAAATGCATTTAAAAATACAAAATATGCTCCATTTTGAATGGTTAAAGTTATAGCAGCAGCTGAAAGTGAATTCAAATTGAATATAAACTTTAATTGAAAACAAATTTCTGGAACTCGAGAAACAAATTTAATTGGTCAAATAATTTAACTTAATTATAGACAAATCTAAATCCAAATTGTCGAAACGTTTGCAGCTGCATATTAAATGATTAATGTTTCTATAATTTAAAAGATCTTTTAATTGGTTGAAATATTTCAACTCGTTAATATATAAATAAAATTTGAATTTAAATCCAAGTTCTTGAGGATTTATATCAAATGTGTTCAACTTGATAATATATAATATAAAAGATATATACATATATATTTTTTTTGTGGGACTTTAGAAATGATTTTTATTAGGAAAAATAGCTTAACTTCTTGAAATTTTCAGCCATAAAATTTATAGTATATAATTAATAGAGCAAGTAATATTGAAAACTCATTGAAACGAGAAGAAAATCCATTTAAATTATGCGAATATATGGGTACATATTAATATATCAGCTGGATCTTTTGGCTAAAAGTTAGTTAATTGGCTTGGACTTGCTTTACTCATACAGCAGCTTAAACTGAAGTCTTTTCATCTACATTTATGTAAATTGTGAAATGTGAGGGGTAAAAAAACGAAAATTCGCGTTTACATTTACCTTTCTAATTGCTGGACTCGACTTGACTTTCTCTACGCTTAATTCCCGACTAATCAGAAATTATGTTGTGGGTATTTTTTGTTGAATTTTTACTTCATGTTCGTTTCGCTTTGCACTTGTTGAACTTTAGGTAAGCATTTCGTAATATGTAATTCCATATGATTCATTTACTGATGCGTGTTTTTTCCCTGGTACAGGTTTATAGATTGTTTACAAATTGAAATTTTACAAATGACATAAAATATATATATTTATATACAATATGATTCAGTTTTATGGGGAATTGTCAATATACTTGCTAACTGAAGGCCTGCTGGCAGCTGGCCAAGATGCCAAGTGTGGAAATGGGGTAAATGTTTTTTTTTTTTTTCGATTGTTGTTAAAATTTGGCAACGCGTTCTTGATTTAATTTCATTTGGGTTCAAGTTCAATGGAAATTGTGAGGGCAGACCAGGCAACCAGTGTGAAATAAAGAAATCATATGTTGCTATCTGCAAAGTGTTGAATATATACAGTTATATATATTAATTTAAAAATATATTGTTGCTCAAATATAATTATAATATTCATTTATTTTAATGTTGCTTTGAATGTGGCATTAAATATACATTTTATATATGTATTCATTTAGCATTACAACACTCAATGTGTTGTTCAACATGTTGAGAGCACATTCTGAAATGTGAATTGTATGAACTTGAGCTTGTTTCTTATAAAAAATATTTCGGCGCTGCTCAAGTTCATGGAAATTGAGTGCCCAATCGGTTGAGGGGCTAGGCTGGTGAGCAGGGCGTATGCGTAATGTGAGCAGAGAGAATAGAGTTTCATTTCATTTGAAATACAAGTTAATTATTTGAATATATATATATGTTTATTTAAAATTATATATATATATATACATATATATAGATATTCACTTATAGTATTAATATATTTAAGTCTCTCATTAGGGATGTCATAAAAAACTTAGAATCTTATATTGCCCATCTCTCAAAGGTTCTTCTATGTGATGCATGCTCATCTGTCTATATAGGCATTTGCCTCTTTCAACATCTTTATTCATTGTCAAGGCTCAGTTGACACGGCTTTGGGATTTGTACATATGTATAGCCTAGCATTATAATTGAGAGATAATGCGCAGGTTATCAGGTCTTGTGTATTCTATTCTTAGTTATGTCAAATGGTCACAGAATGATTTGCATATATATTTATATGAAATGTTTATATATAAATGTAAAATAATATAAGAAAGAGGAAAAAGAGATAAAGCAAAAACTATGTACAAATATTTCGGACAGCATCTAGTACAAAGAGTTGTATAAAACTCATACATATATACATATATTTATATACATATATAGATGAGAATCCGCAGCGCCCATAGAGTTCACTGTGAAAGGTCGCACACACATTTTAGTTTTTTTTTGTGTTTTGGTTTCTCTTCAACAGTTTCAAGTTCATTGAAAATTCTTTGTGTCCGTTAGACGATGTTCAGAAACAGTTGGCAACAGGGCGCATGCGTAATGTGAGCTATGCATGGGGTGCCATCATATCATTTATTTTGGAGCATTGACTCCAAGTATGGGGCCCGTGTTTTTTTTTTTTTTTTACTTTAGTTCGCGCTCAATATATATATATATAAATAATTATATATATATATATAATTGTTATCGGGCACAACCCACCTTTTGCATATTTCACATAATTTGTTGTTGTCTCTGTTTTGCTTACGCTTTGCGCTTTTTCTTTTCTCTTTCCTCTTTTATTTTTTGCCATTTGTTGGCCCCATTGCTTCGCTGCTCGACACTCACATTTAAGTTACTTATGTATTTTAAAGACTGGCTTCGTTTCGTTTTATAATTTGATGTTTCGTGGAAATCAATAAAATACTTGAGCTCGTTTTTTTCTTTCGACTTTTTATTAATAAAAATTGCATTTTTTTGTTTCGAGTCGGTTTCTTGTAAGGCTCATTTGCACTCGCTGAACGGCGTTGCCAGACTGAACGAAATGTGCTTAATTGGCAAATTGAAGTCGTCTTTGCAAAATTGGCATATTGATAATTTGTTGATAATGGCTGGGCAAAGGCAGGGGCACGGTAGGGGGCCGACGAGCAGAGCTAGTCAATGAATTGGGTCATTAGACCCCAGAACGATGTGAGCATTTGTAAAGTAAGCAGAGTATATTGGTTGCTCTGAATTTTACATTTTATATATATATCTTATAGTATATAAATATATGTATATACATATATATTTACTTATATAAATGGTTATCGTAGTTTTAATATATTTATTGGCATGACAGACAGCTCAAAGTATTTTTGTTTCTTTCACTTTTGGGACCTTTAAAACTTATTTCTATAGGCCTTGTTTGCAAAGCAATATTAAGCTTATATAGCTGGGCCCTTTTGTAGGCGTGGCGTAACGTAACTTTCTCTGGATTGACAGCTTCAGCTTTTGCCAAATGAGCGAGTGTTAAGCTGATCTGCGGGAGTACCCCCAACAAAATTCTGCACTCTCAGCCTACTATAAAGTTAACTTTAAGCAATATTTATAATGTAACTAACTTAATTTAGTTATTATATTCCATGGCGAGCGAGTATTGTGCAGTTGGTAGCATTCAATTGGGACATTCTTTCATTATCTTTCTTTGTTGTTTGAGGTAATGAGCTCAAAGCTAGGTTAGAGATCGAGAACAAAACAGAATTGGCATATGCTAATTGTCTTTAGTGTGCCGCCAGTGTGTATGCACGTGTGTGTGTGTGTGTGCAGATGCTTGTGTGTGTGTGTCTGTGTCTATCTGCCCACTAGCTGAATGATCGCAGCTGGTTTTCTATGACGGCATGACTGTGTAAAAATTCACAGCAACGCCTTGAATGAAACGCCACGCTATTTGTATTTTTCTTAAATACATTTTTTTAGTTTTATTTTTAAAAACGTTTTTTTCTCTCTCTCTCTCTCTCTCTATAAATTTTGCATTGTGAATGTCGGCTTTTGACTTGGCCTGGCTGACTGAGTCATGAGTTGTGGCGTTTGTTTCATGGCTTAGACGTCATCTTGGCAACAAACGAGCTTGTCTTATAAGCTAAACATACGTCTGGCTGTGTGTGTGTGTACGTGTGTGTGTGTGTGCTTGTATGCACGCGCAGGTAAGACAACAAAAATCACCTGATGTTTTAATTGCGGCGCGTCATCATTTCGACTGCGTAAACGCGGTCAAAAGCAAAGCCAAAGAAAACGCCAAGAAAGAGACGGAAACAGAGAGAGAGATAGAGAGAGAGAGAGAGAGGGAGTAAGTGAGAAAGAGTGTAGAGAAAATGAAAGCAAATGGCAAAAAGGCGCAGCGATAAAAGAATTCTAAACGCTATAGTTCAATAAACCAAGACTTAACGGTAACTCGTAAAGCGCTGACTTTACAGTTCAAATTATACGTATGTATATATACCTTTATGTATGTATGTGCATAATTGTATATCGACTTGTGTTGTACAGTGTATTTCATTTTGCATATCCAATTGGCAAACACTTGAATCAAGCAGCCGCTAAATTGAGCTAAGGTTCAGTTACTTTTTCATATATACATATATATATGTATGTTTATCTATTTGTAAACCGTTAGATAAATAAAATTTGCAAACGAAAAAAAAAGACAGTTTTTATTATGTGACGGCGCACGGTGAGCGCAATTTAAGTGTGCCTATAAAAAAGAGATTTCCATAAATTTAAATATGCACACACACATACACACACACGCACACACACACACTCGTGTGGCGAAATTTTGCAAATCGCTCGCCACATGATGTGATTTTTTACGATTCGCTTTTTATGTTTTGTCAACACTTAATTCTACTTACCATATGACATACACATGCATATATAGCTCAATATATTTGACTACCCTTCTATATATACATATGTATGTATTTATATACCATATGTATATTCCTATTTAAATATCTACATCTACAAAAGAAATGACGAATCTGTGTTATATATCATTTGTTGCCCCATTTAATTTTCGTCTGTTCTTTTTTTGTTTTGTGGATCAAATAATGACCGACAAACATTCGAGTTGAGTCGATGGCAAAAGAGTGAACAATCCTCCTGAATACCCTGTACATGGGTCTATTAAGGCTGTACCGATTAGCAGAGACTGAAAAGCGAATTGCAATTGAAGCCTAACTAAAATAATTTATTTGGGCTAGAAGATATGGTAAAATTATCTATTATATATTTTTATAACAATTTTCGTTTTGTATTTTATTAAGGATTTTAGAGGTGTATAATATAGCTAAAAATATAATTAAAATTTTTACTTTTCTTTATGCAATTTTAGAGACTTACAAATTCAGATTTTGTATATAGTCTTCTTTATTTTTTTTAGCTTCTTATTATACTTGATCTCTTTCTTTAAATATATATCTCACTTAGATTTCATATGTATTCATATTAAAATTAATTACTTTCACGAACTTATAGCCTTTCATCACATCTAACCAGTTTTGTCGGCTTTCAGGGCGAGTAATTGCTTATTTGTGACTTTATTTGCAATTTAATGAAATTTGTTTTTAATTAACTAATAAATTATATGTACTCATAAATTAAAATCTAATATAATTCCAGCGAGCTGATGTCTATGAAATCATTCTAATTTTAGATACTCGTTTCGTATATCGAATGCATTTCAGCTCTCAATTTATTGGGGTAGTTAAATATTTTGGGAGAGTTTGTTCATTGTTAATGTTTTTTATATGTTTATTTATTTTGTATGTGTAGGCACTTCTAATGAACAAAATTTGGGCTTCAAACATTGTTGTTAGACAGTCGTTTAAACTCAAATAAAAAGTTTACCTTTAAGATTTTTAAACATTTTTTTTAGTAGCAAATTTTGCATATTTATTTTAGCCTATTTCGCAGATTTTCAGAGCTTGAGTTCCAAAAATGTGTATATACGTTATCAGAAAGTAATCAATGCCAAGGAGTTAAGTTTCCCCTATCCAAGAAAAGTGCTTTATCTTTACTAGGAAAAGAGTAATGATAATCTTCCCTAGATGACTATTCTTTAGCATAATATATAATTTATATAGATTTCTATATATGTATTTTTATTCTACATGAAATCCACTCCATTTACAGGGTATTTCATAGCTCATATCTCTGCATAGCTAACCTGATTAGTTGTATTTCTTGTTAATGTGCTTTTCGTCTTTCTCATTTCATTTTTGTATTCTTTTGGAAGCATCGAGTCAAGGTTAGCGGCATTTGTCATCATTTAAGTTAAACGCTAATGCTAATGCTGTTGTTGCTCCTATTGTTGTTGTTGTTGTTGCTGTTGATTTCCTTCAATTTGCGAAAAAAAAAGTAATATTTGTTCTAAGTTGAGCTGGCATTAAATGGCACTTGACTGTCGCGCATATTCTTCAGCTCACATTCAAATTCAGAAATTTTAGCTAATTTTGAGTTTCCTGTTTGCGAGCGTATGTTTTCTCTACTTGATCAATTTAAGTAAAGTCACAATCAAATTATGATAACAAATATATACATATATATATATATATTTTTTTTTTTAAATTTTACTGAAATGCAATTAAGCGCATTTAATTGCAATTTAACGCCAACTTGTTGCTCGACTGGTTGCGCGCAGTTGGGTAGCCAAAAATGGCATCTAAAAATTCCCGGCAAAAATTGACAGATTTTGTTTTTATTTTTTGATAAATGCAACGGGCGACTGTGTCTGCGGTTTAGCATTTCCAGCCGAAGTGAAAGTCTTTTGGCCAAGGCAATTTGTCAACACCAGGCCATTTGAAGAAGACATTTGTGATTTGTTGCGGCTTTTCTGGCAGCACTTGTTGCTGCTGGTTGTTGTTGTTGTTGCTGTTGCTGTTGTTGCCGATTGTCACTTGTATTTGGCCATGTTTAACCAAACGCAATGACACAATTTGTTAAGACCGCATTTCACATGTCAAAATGTGAGCAGCAACAGCAGCAGCAACAGGCAGTGGCAGCCGCAGCAGCAACAGCTGCTTCTAGTTGAGACTGACCTTGAGCCTCGCACTCGCTGAGATACATTTGTATCTCAAGCTCAATTTGCATGCTGCTCCTTGTGATTTGTTGTGGTTGCTGTTACTTGCTTTTGCTTTTGCTTAAGGACAGGCAAAGACAGACAGAATTGGTGACAAACTGCAGCAGAAGCAGGAACGGATCTTGAGGTTTGACCTACTCTCAGATACATTTGTATCTGAAGCTCAAGTTAGGGCAGACTTTTTGCTAAGATAAGAGTATATTCCATGTAAAGAACTGCAGCAACATCTGCTTCTAGTTCAGCCTGCCCTTAGCTAAGATTCACTCTCAGATACATTTGTATCTCAAGCTCAAGTTAAGGGAGATTTTTTGCTATGATGAGAGAACATTCCATAATTCAGCCTGTTCATAGCTAAGATCCACTCTCAGATACATTTGCATCTCAAACTCACTTGTTAATCGCTCATCTCAAGATAAATATTTCTAATTTGTCATGCCTACTTGCTCAGACCGCAATTCACATGTCAAACCTTAAGAAGCATGACATTGAGTCTGACACTCCCTCGGCTACATTTACACGCAGCAATGTCTCATTTCAGCTCAGTTATTCGATGACGATATTCGTGATTTGCTCTGGCAATTTGTGAAAACCACAATTTACAGTTCGAAATGCAGCCTGACCTTGAGCCTGACACTCTTTTCGGATACATTTGTATCTCCAACTAAATTTGCATATGCCGCTGTGTGAGTGCATGTGTGTGTGTCTGTGTGTGTGTGTGCCGCCTCATTTCCAGTTGGCATTTTCTGCTTGGTCGCGCTGCCCCGCATCATTATCTGCAACAACAACAACAACAGCGCCTTAATTATGCATGCTTGCCACCAATTGCTGCCCTTAGCAGCAACAGCAGCTGCTGCACATGCGTCCGCATTTATTTTTTGCCAAATATATATATGTATGCATATATATTTATATATGTCTGTATGTATGTACATATATATAAATTGGTCGCATATTGGCGCGCCGCTGCGCACACAGTTGCCCATAACAAAGGCAACAAATTCATAGGGTGGTGGCAAAGCTTTGGCTGCTGCCCTTACACAAAAAACTGTTATTTTGCCTATGTCACGAAAGTGAAGGTATATAACGTGTATTTCTAGTGGCAGCAACGTCTAACGAAGTACTCGGTAGATTAGATATTAGACTGTAATAACTAAAGCTATAGATATATCTATATATGGGGTGCATTTCTAATGAATTCTTATTAGGCAGCTCAAATGAGCTAACATTAGTCAACTAACATTAGATGTGAAGCAAATCAATTTCTGGTATATATAAATATAAATAATCAATATAAATCTATCAAGAATAAAGCATTTAATAGATTTTATGGAGCGAATTTGTAGATTACTTTAAGATTTTATCAGAATATGATTTCTGCTGGAGCGAACCTTAAGGTTCATTATCAGAATTTGTTCTCTACTGCAATATGACTGAGTCTTTATTTCAATCAGAGTGCAATATCTATCCCAAATCTTCTGCTACCCTTGCAGATTAATATCCACAATTGAAATCAATTAAATCATGTGCTGCCCGTAGATACAATCACAAGCCAATTTGTCTACTCAAGAGCTCAAAAATCTTGCTCCATGAATGAAATGTATGAGTCGCCTGAGCATTAGTTCAACTAAATCTGCTGCTTATCAAGAACTACAATCTAAATCTGAGATAGAACACAATCTGCAAGGCTATTTGGATTTAAGCAGTTCACAATGCAATTCACAATGGAAATGGCAAATGTAATTAAAGTTATATCTAATCTCTCTAGATCAGCATGACGCCGCAGAAGCATAGCTAGACAGACAGACACAGTTAACTATAAATGTAAATAGGCGACACGAGCGACACTTCAATTAAAATGGATAGAAAAACTTGGACTATTATCATTCAGCTGAATATTTTTGGGCATGAAATTGAGCAGAACTTTTGCATTATTCAAAGTGCAATGCAAATGCAGTTGCAGTTGCAGTTGCAGTTGCAATTGCACTTGGCTTGTCGATTATTGTGAGGCCTGACAATCATATAGAGGCTTAGATTTATGCATGCATTATTATTCCATTGTTCTAAGCGACGTTTGTTTTGCGGTCAAAGACGCTGCTGGCCGGCTTATCAGCCGAAGCTGGCTTGCGACTGCTGTGGCTATGGCAGAGCACGAATTGTGCTTAAATTGCAGCCACGAGGCAGACGTCAATCAGTTTGCATTGCTCAACTAATAAATGCTCGCAAGCACATACATACATATATAGACTCTTCTATGTGTATATGTATATGTATATGTATATGCTCACTTACATACAGTTACAGTGGCTGAAGATTAAAAGCGAGCCGCTTGTTAGTCTGACAAAACACAGCAGCAGCAGCTGCTGCCTCGACCTCAACCCCTTAACCCACACTAAACGGGCTTGATCTTTATCTATATATACATAGATATATATATGTATATACATATATCTGAACATTTAAGTTTTCTGCTGACAGGTGATTTACTTAATTAAGAGCTTTTCCTTTGTCTGTGTGTCTGTGTGTGTGTGCCGCAGTGAAAGTCATGTGATAAATGCCCAAGATTTATCAAATTCAAGTGCTCAAAATTAATAACAATAGTTACAGCATACGAAAATGAATGCTTGGCTATATATAAATAGCGGACAACTAAAATTCATTGATAAGTCAGCGACAGCAACTTGCGCGTAGTTAGTTGAGTTTGATTTAGTTGACAGATAAGTGAGTAAGAGAGAGAGAGAGAGAGTGAGGGAGAGAGAATGAGTGAGAGAGAGAGAGAGAGTGAGAGAGTGAGAGAGTGAGAGAGAGAGAGAGAGAGACAGTGAGTGAGAGAGAGAGTGAGGGAGCGAAATCAAAAGAGTGCGAGATAGATTGCGACACTATATAAGTGACTTCTATTTTCCTATTGCTTATTGATTAAGTGTTATACATATATATATATATATATATATATATATATATATATATATAAGTAAGCATTTGTTTCTTTGCTTCTTTAGCTTGTTGATGCAACACTTAACACACTTTAACGGATCATGTAAAATTTCTGCTTTATTAATATTTTAAGAACTCTTTAACAACTACGATCATTATGAGACTATATACATTATTTTGCTTCTTTTTTTTTTTAATCAATAACTGTTCATTATAATGAATCAATTGATTTTACTAACAAGCAACGTCTTTGAAATAAACTGATGACTAAATATTTAATGATGCTTTAGTGAATTACCCATTGAGCGCAGAGATTTAAGTGAATTCCCTGCTAAATTGACAAATCTTTAAATACTAATTTAGTAAAATATTTATATTTAATTACAGATATTAAACAGGGATTTTTCTATATGAATATTCTCTGAGATTATCCTCATTATTTTATTTCATTCTTTGTTTATAAATATATAAAAGGTATCTTGATATAGAATTTACATACATATGTGATTAAGGGACTTGCTTGCAATAAAAAGATATGAATTGAGTTCTTCTAGCCTAAAACCCTCTTACATCGATTAATTTCCTAGTGCACCTCTCTAGAGATTCCCTAGAAACTCTAATTTGACCTTGAAGTCGCCTACACTGCAATTTCTCAAGTTCTTCAAAATGCTCAAGTGCTTTGCACTGACTCATTCTGTTTTGCCGCAGTGATGCGAGTGTGTCAGGTGCCCGAGCTGTTGCTGATGTCACAGTCCACGTAAATGGTTGCACACCAAAAATTATCTTGTCGAACTTAAGAACTTATCAATACAGCAAAATGGCAAAAAAAAAAAAAAAAACAAAAACAAAAAAATGGGAAAAGAAATAAAGAAATATTAATTACCTGTGGGTAGATAAGGCTGTCAATGCCTGGCCAAGCTTAAACAAGCTATAGGCGATAAAGAAATCTAAGCACGATAGCGACTGCTGATAGATATAGAAAAAGTATCAAAGAGAGAGAGAGCGAGAGAGAGAAGGGGAGAGAGTTAACGAAATATGACGCAACGCACAATTTCCTATTGGCGTTGCGATCAAAGCTCATGGAATCGACTAGACACAGCTAGGTAGTTGCCATCATAGCTTCACGGTACTCGGAACTCTGCAAACTATAGACGAAACACCCGAATTAATATTCCCTTTCTTTGTTTGCTTTCATTTCGTTTGCAGCCCAAGAGCGAATCAAGCATTAGAGATCAGCCATGGAGCGCTTGAATCTGTTCGCTTTGCTGGCTCTGCTGCTCTGCATTTGTGCAGCAGCCAAGCCCGGCGTCTACTGCCCCGATGACTGCAGCTGCTCCCTGTCGCAGCACACACACAAGCCCCTGCTGCACGCCAAGTGCAACAGTACGAATGGCCTGAAGTTGTCGGATGGGCCGTTGCCCGCCACAATACCCATACATTCCATAGATCTGTCGTATTTGGGCCTGACGCGCTTGGCACATGTGCTGGACGGGCTGACCAATTTGACCTCGGTGGACCTGTCGCACAACGACCTGCATGAGTTGGGTCACCTGAGTCGCCGCATCAAGAAGCTGAACCTCAAGCACAATCGCTTGACATCTGCCAAATTGGTGAAGCTGCCGCAGCAGCTGCAGGTGCTCAACTTGCAGCACAATGACATCACAACGCTGCCCATCGAGCTGACGCACTTGCAGCATCTGCAGCAGCTGGAGCTGGGCCACAACAATATCAATTGCTCGTGCCGCACATTGGAGGTGCGCAACTGGCTGCAGGAGCGACATGTGTACATGGAGAAGCCGGTCATCTGCAGCCTGCCGGCGGAGGCGCGTGGCAAATCCTGGCTGCAACTGAAGCAATCGGACATTTGCGAAAAGGAGCAACGTGGCTGGTATGCCACAGATGCCGACGAGAACGAACTGATGATGGGCGATCAGCCGCTGCCCGATTCCAACGAGGAGGAGGAAGAGGAACAGGAGCTGGGCAAAGACTATCTGGTCATCGATGGCAAGAAATCGGTGAAGGCACCAGAGGCGCCACCGGTTGTGGAAAGTGATGTCGAGGGCTCGGGCGACTTGACCGAAATGAATATGGAACTAGTTGCCGCTCAGCAGGCATCGGAGCAGATGCCCGTCGTGGCCTCAGAGCCAAGGACGGAGCAATTGGTGGGTCTGCCACAGCCCGACGAGACCGAAAACGAGGCAGAGGAGGAAGGTTCCGGCAGCGGTGACGATATGCTGATCATACCACACATTGCCACGGATCACGTTCATTCGGATGACTTTGAGCCGCCCGAAGACTCTGAGCAGGAGCATGACGATAACGACGACAACTACGACAATAAGCCAGTGGAGCAGCCGGAGCAGCCATCGCCGGATATTTTCAAGAACATTGGCATCTTCGAGGATGATAAAAAAGAACAGCCCGACGAAGTTAGCGAGGAGACAATTGTGCCGGCGGTGCAGACTAAAGTGGATTCCGATATCGTCACAGACGGTCCTATTGACGCGGACAAGACTTCGGATGACATACTGTCTGCCAAGATCGGTAAGAAGGATGACAGCAATGCCATCTACTACCTGCTGGGCGTCATTGCTCTCATTGTGCTGGGACTCATACTGTTCGTGGCCATTAAGCGCTGCAAGTACAACAGCAATGCGGCGGCACGAGATGCGGAGGCACAGCGTCAGACCGAGCTGCTCGATATGGACAAGAAGAACTTGGGTAAGCCCTTGGCACGCAACGGTCACGAGCACTCGCCACTGATTGGCGAGAAGACGAAGCTGGATGAGGCACAGATTGTGAATGGATCTGGTAAGAAGCCGTACGATAGCAAAGACGGTGCTGGACAGCAGCCGCTGCTCAATGGCAATGGCACAGCCAATGGGGATGCCAAGGAGACGCCGACCATCAATGAGCCCACTGGTGCAGATGCCGCACCACATGAGTACTATCCAATCACACCGCGTTATCCCACACCACAGTCGCCGCGTGCCTCCAAATACGCGCAGCATCCACAGTCGGGCGATGCCAACGAGCAGAACAACAACAACAACAACAATGAGCCGGATGGCTCCTATTTGCCTTCCTCGCCAAAATCTGGACGCTACTCGCCTGTCTATTCACCGGAGACTGGACGTGTCAAGATCAAGCTGACGGAGACGCCCAAGCCGAAGACTCCGATGCTGGTCACGCGCAGCAAATCCAATGCTGGCGATATTATCACAACGCCCGTTAAGGGCGGCGGCTATTTGGAGCCGACGCATCAGTCCAATGCCATTGTCTCGCACTGAGTTAGCCACGCCCCCAGAAATCCCTCACCACCCTCCATTCTCTTTCCCATCAGCTGACAGCCATGTGTCAGGCGTGAAACGTGACAGACAAGTGCCAAGCGATAACAACAACAACAGCCAAGAAAAAAAGAAGAAGAATACGAAGAAGAAGATGATGATAAACATGCGACAACAACATTAGCATTAAGCTAAGCTTAGAGTGTGGCTATCGGTAATCGATAAATGGTAAACATTCAATAATTATCCACAATTTGAGAGCAAATTTCGATAATTATTAATCGGTTATGGATAGGCGATAATCGATAATCAATTATTTATAGCTTGTAAACAATTGTCGTTAGTTGCAAATTGATTTGACCAGCCATCCATAGACGATACAGGATCATCTATAGTCGATTATTTATAATATGTCAACATCTATATGTAAGTGATAATCGATTTTGTGTAATTGATAATAATCGATGATCGATCGACGGTAGCGATAACGGTGCTTTGCATTACAAGAGCAAGACAAACAAATTTTGAGAAGAAACAACAACAACAACAACAACTATTCGTTTTAAGCTCCCGCTTCCCCCTCTTAAATATATTGTAACCATTTTGTAGTTTTAGCATTAAGTAAATTAATTAAACTTAAGCATAAATCTAGTTTAATACCAAAGTTAAAAAATATCTTAAATGTAAATTTCCAGCTGCGTGAGAAGAAAACAAAGAAACGAAATAAAAAATTTAAACAAAACAAATTTTTTTGGGCTGATGACATTTTACAACACTATTTCTATTTCTGCTGGTAAAACTGCATGTGCATGTGCATGTGATCTACTTACTACACAGACTACATGCATACAAATATGTGTGTGTGAGTGCCTTCACACGATATATGTACATATGTATGTATGTATAATATTTAAGCTCCATTCTCTTGTGAAATTATATTGTGTTACTCTCTGTTCGTGTGAATGACTTTTTAATTCAAAATAAGCCTATCAATAAAAACAAAAAACTACAAACATCAAAAATAATAGTTTTTTCTATGATATTTTTAACAAACAGCTTTTGCTCAGACCTACCTTAGGTCTACCTGTAGCAGCTAAAAATCCGTTGAAGCTTTTGACTGCGCGTTTAGTCTGGTTAACAACCATTCTCGTCGCGATGTGTCGCTGCTAATTGCGGGTGGGTTTTTGTCTTTGCTATACAGCGGTTGGCTACAGTGCAAGCCAAAATAAAGTGCCAATTGAGTGCTCAACCAGCCTAGTCCAAGAGAAAATTGACAATATTGTGAATAGCACTTTAAAATATGTATATATGTGTGTGTATGTACTTATATACTGATCAATATAAATGGAGTGCATTACACTGTTCGCCAAAATATTGATGCATATGCCAAAAATATTGTTTATATTGCTCAGATTTCAGTGCATCCACTCACACTATATTTCACTTGAACAGCAGACAGTCGAGACCAAAATATCGATGCACCTGTCAAAAATATTAGTTACACTGTGTAATTTGCATGAGTTTTGTTGATTTCAACAGCATACCTTCCTGGCCAATATATTAGACACACTGAATATATGTGTAAATCATGAAATTGTTCGATTATATTTTACTTTAGATGCGTGCATTACATGAAGTTTAAATAGGACTTAAGAGCTAAATATAGAATATTTAATACGTTTAAACGAAAATGTAAAAAATGTAACAAGAATCGGTTTAACTTAAGTCGTTCGTGTGTTTTTTTTACGTGAGTGCTTAGAATAGGGTCTCTCTCATGGGCCTGTGAACTGGAACGCTGCGCTCGCCATCGCTGGCAGAGCTGGAGCTGTCGTTGGCCGCGGCAGCGCTAAAGTTTCCGCTTACCCGGCGCGTGGACGAGTTCTTTCGCTTCTTGCGCATGCCGCGCTCCAGATCGATCTCCGCGGCGGATGTGGAGACATTTGAGCGAGTGTCATCGTCAGGCAACGAGGCGATATCTGGCGCAGCGACCTCCTGGAAGTCACTGGCTATGGTTGATGTGGACGCAGGTCTCTTCTGGGCATTGCTGAAGTAATCCTCCACGGCGGGATCCAGCTGAACAGAGGTGCGCTGATCGTGCTCCATTGCATACACCTGGGCGCTCACCTGCATGCTGATTGGCGTCTTTGGCTTGCGTCTGGCAAAGGGACTGCCTGGCTTGCTGCCGATACTATCGCAGTCGGGATCGGTGAGAAACTCCACACTGTTGGCCATAACATTGATGCGCTTAAAGGGCGGTATCTCCGCTATCTTTGGCTTCCTCTTCGTATACGGACTGTTCTCGTAGCTCTGGAAGTTGCCAATTTGCTCGGCGCTCTGCAAATTTTGCGTCTTCAGATGTGCAGCCGGAAAACGCGAGTCCTCGATGCTCAAGCGCCGACTGCCCGACTGCGTACTGTACTCCATATATCCAGTGCGACGATACGGCTGATATTGTGCTGTTCTCTCCTTGTCTCGATTGGAGAGCATTTCGACGCTGCGAAATCTTTGACGCGAGTCCAGCTGCAGCTCCTCCTCGCCGCCCGAGTTGTCGTCATCTGCCTGCGTCTGGCTACGGCGCAGCTGCTTGCGATTTCGCTGCGCAGCGGACAGATCCAACATGGACTTGGCTGGACGCTCCAGCTTGGGCATACGCAATGCATCCTCATAGGACGGCAACAGGCTAATCTCCTGCTGCTGCTGCAAGGTGGCTGACGACTCCTCGCGCAGCATGCGTTCGTTGATATCGCGTCTGATGGGTTTGGAAGAGATGGGGAATTTCAAGGATTATTATATATCGAAATACTATATATCTGTTTGTATGTCTGTCCGTATATATCTGTCTATCTGTCTATTTGCCAGTCTATAGCTGAAGAAGAACCACAGAAGATCATTTATTTATTTCATAATGAGCCGAGAGAGTTCCCATGGGTCAATTGAAGCTCGACTGCAACGATCTCTACCTGTCGTCGGTTTCAACTCAGTTAGAGCGCCTAGGCTCTGAGTTGACCTTATTTCTTATATCCTACAAACTTAGAAGAAATACTTAGAAAAAATGCCTGAATCAAATAGAGGAAATACTTAGAGGAACTATAACAAAGATCGAAATTCTATAAAATTCTTTCAAATTCATGCTGATTTTCAATGGGTTCAGTGTATAAAAAGGTTTAAAATTGGAATATTTAATACCAGATTTGTGCTCTACTCCATAATATAATTAAGTTTAACTATTGCTATTATAAGTTTTTCATATGCTACCTTCTTCACTTCTCATAGTTTATGTTACTCTTAACTTTACTTCATAATTATATTACTCCCAAATTGCTGCTATTATTGACCTTGTATTATTTAATAGCTATTGTTAAAATTTTGTAGTCAATTCTAAAAACTTACATGCGTTGCAGCTCCTCGTGATTGGCATTATATTCCCTGCGATTCTGTCGCTGCTTATGCTTACGCATCATCTTCTGAAAGCAGCCATAGAGTAGAGCCAGCAGACCAAGGCCCAGAATGGAGAGCATTATGGTCGACCAAACCTTCTCCCCGCTGCTGTTGCGCGCACTCACTGTCCAGTCGGAGAGGCAGGCATAGTCCCACAATTGGCCATAGTAGTTCGCCGGCGAGGCACAGCGCAAATTGTGACGGTCCTTGAGCTAAGCAAGAGCGTGAGTTGATTTATTAGTGATCACAATAGAATTCAGTGGTTGTGCGATTCACCTTGGCTGGTTTAGCTGTTAGATAGTCATAGAACTCGACGAATAAGGGATTCTGGCACTCGCATATCCAGGGATTGTCGCCCAACCAGATCTGATCGAGAAATTTGTTCGCTCGAAAATGTCCAGGTGGAATGGGGTTGATCAAGCGATTGCCATTCAAATGTAGATCTGCTAGCTCGGGAAAGCCACTGAAACTGTTGTTTCTTATCGTTGATAACCTGCAGAGGAGAAGAGGGCGGGGAAAGAGTTTAGAAATTAATTGAAGTGAATATGACAACAAAAGAAGAAGAGAAGAAATTATGAATAATAGTTATATCAATTGTATATCAAATTGATAATTATTAATCGGCTTCGATAGAAACTGAAAATGTTGATAAGCTCTAGATATGAGAGTCGATGTAAAAATATCGGTACTATTTGACTTTTTGGCTCTGAGGTAGAAGACGGTACAAATGGACAGCTACCAATAGAGATACGGAGGGAGGTCCTGAAGGAGGCACAGAAGGAATTGATGAAAAAACTTCGTCTATCAGTCGGTTTCAATGTATTCAAGGCTGAGTTTCTGCTACCATGAAGCAGCTGGATTTACTTAGAATACCCATAGGCTGATAGTGAGAGTAAAGTGAGGGTAAGGTCAAGGTTGCTACAAACGTCAAGGGAATTACTTTATAAGCCTATCTATCTATCTATCTACCTATTTATCTCTCTTTCTATCTACCTATCTATCTATCAATCTATCTATCTATCAATCTATCTATCTATCTATCTATCTATCTATCTATCTATCTATCTATCTATCTATCTACCTATCTATATAACATATTAAAGCTCACCTGCAGTTGGCTAGATTCAGCTGTTGCAGCGTTTCCGAGCGCATCAAACTGGGAAAATAGCTTATCAGATTATTGGACAAGTCCAGGCGCTGTATAGCCGATAAGCCAGTTAGGGCCGTGCTCTCAATGACGCTGATTTCGCACCAGCTCAGGTCAATGACGCGCACCGAATTGGAGACAATTTTCGTTAGCTTCTGTATGATATTGCGACTCATATTGAGCTCCAAGAGAGCATCGTTGCCACTGATGAGATTGCGATCCAGATGCGCAATCTCATTGTAGGCCAAATTGAGGTGTTTGAGTCGCTTGAGCGGATTGAATGCGGCATTGCCAATGAAGCGCAGCACATTTTGGGATAGATCAACCAGCTCTAACAGCGTATTGTTGGCGAATGTATTCTGGCCCACCGAGCGCAAGAGATTGCCACGCAAACGCACCTCCATAAGGACGGGCAGGCCACTCAGATCGATTTGATCCAGATTGCAGTAGGAAACATCCAAATTGCGCAGCTCCAAGCCGACAATCAGATCCTCCTCCCAGCCGAACTGCAGCGCTGTGTTGTGCGACAGATTGAGCACCTCCAGGCTGTGGAGCGCTTCAATGAACATGGAGTTGAGGCGTTGCATGTTGCAGTTGCTCATGTCCAGCTCGAGAAGACTTTTCGATGGCAAACGCGCCAGTTGAGCCAGCTGATTGTTGGCCAGGGAAAGGCGCTGCAGATTGGGCAGCTGATTGATCAGCACGTCGCCGCCCACAATGGTGATCTGTGCCGCCGACAGATCCAGTTCATTGAGCGACTGGCTATTCAGCTGCTCGCTGGCAACATCGCCGCCAAAGTTCCCCAACCTGTTGCCCCTCAGGCTTAGCCTCTTCAGGCTGGGCGCATACTTGAAGGCCTCGTTGGGATTGATGTGCGACCAATCGGCAATCGAATTGTTGGCCAGCAGCAAGGTGCGTAGGGAGCTGAACCCGATCAGCGCATCGGCAGCTAGATTGGCAATGCGATTGTCCGACAAATCCAGATAGAGCAGCGAATCCATATCGGCATACTGCCGTGGAAATTCCGTAAAGTCATTGAAGGAGAGATCCAAATGCTCCACGGGTATATCGTTAAAGTTCGGATAGCTGCGCAAGCCGCGTCGCGAGCAATTCGCATAGAGGCTATCGATGATCCAACGGCATTTGCAGACGCTCGGACAGTCGACAGCAGCTGAGCAGCCAAAGAGGCCCGCTGAGACGATTGCTAGGAACAGCAGCTGCATTTTGTAGAGGTGAATACCTGCAAGAGCGGGAAAGCAGGAAAATTTGTAATATTTTTATTATGTACAGCGCTATCAGCTGTGGAGCTGGTTGACTGTAGAGCCTATTGTGTGGTTGCCTTCTCAATTCATAGTCTGTTTATTGCGCATGCATTTTATTGAACGCTTATCAGCTAACATTAGTTGAGTTAGTGCCCGAATAGGGAGCTGATGGGGCATACACTCTGTAAAGATCTATAAACACTTATACATGTGCTATACCTTCACATGAGTAATTCTTTTGGTTCGAATTGGCAATGCCAAAAAGTTGACGGAGGGATAAAGTAAAAAGCGAATGGTCAAATTGTATGGACGAAGCGAATAGCTGGGATAAGGAATGGATGGATTGTTGTTGGCGGTTCGAATGGCTAGACGTTCTGGATATATGTCCTTTATAAACATTGAGGACCTTGAGGTATTTATTTACCAATTTACTACTGCTAGGTTGTATAAATATGTAACGGTATAGATGTTTTTAAAACATTAAACTTTGCTCAGTCCAAAAGTCACGAATTTCTTTAGAGAAACTATGTCACAAATTCCTTAAAGCTTAAAGATTTCATATTTCAGATTCACATATATCGATTCGTATAGCTCTGATTTGAGGTATATAAGTTTGCTTTTATAAATATACACAGAAATTTGATTTTCTTTAAATAGGGCATATCTAAATATAATTTATAAGAGATTGTAAAACATTATGGATTTTCAAGTCAAGTCTCGTACACTCAACCAAACCACCCGTTTGTCTCTCAATCACAGGGTATACACAAAATGACAAATGGTAAACGATTTGTATCTGCATTTGGCTAAAAAAAGACGCAAATTTAAACGCAATTGCCAACTGCGTCGCATTAGACTCGATTTAATAAAGAATTCACTTAGTGCTCATGACGTCACAATTGTTTCTTATTCACCTGCTAAGAGTTATTGTTATTATGAGCCCCGCAATGCTGCTCCAACAGAGAGTCGAGGCGGGGCAGGTCGAAGCGGCGTGTTATCTTATCGATGCTTGGCAGGAAGGGGGAGGGGAGTTTTCTTTCAAATGTGGAGCAAGCCAAACACGAAACACACACAACAAGTTTTTATACAGAATTTAGTAAACTTTTTCGATATTTTCAAACACTAAATGTGTTTGGTGACCTCTGCGGATTAGTTGTCTACATTTTTTGAAGGGCCTTCGAATCACATGCGCGCCTTAAACATATATATAGATACACTGTATATTTTTTGTATTATAGACTAATTTTTCGCTATGTGCAATCTCTTGGCAATGCCGTTTAATACTAAGTGAATGAATAAAATTACTCACCTGCAGCGACGGCGACGGCAACCGTTTCTCATTGATAAGATAAGCCGGGCGATAAGGCTGCACAGTGCTAGACAATTGCGGAAGCTTGTTGCTGTGTTGTAAACTGCTCAAATATCGCAAGAGCAAAAAATAAAAAAATACCTAAAAAAAAAAAAAAAGAAAATTTGTGTGCAAAGTGGGTCAAGTTTAATATATGATTGATGGATGAGGCAGTCAGGCAGAGTAGTTATCAAATGACCCATACTAAGTAATTAATTAAATATTTATTGTAGAAATATAGACTAATAGTAATTTAATACTTGCATGTGTATACTTGATATCATAAATTAAATAAATAATATTATTAAATAAATAATATAATAAAATCTGAAATTTCTCTGAATTTTTTTTGGTTATTTTGCTTTTATAATTATATTATATTTAAATCAATTTTTCTACATATGAAACATATTTGAAATAGGTATAAATTTAAAATGTGTTTATAATTAAATGAAGGAATATTTATATGTATTATTATTATTTATTATTATTATTATTATATATATTTATTATTTTATAAATTTATTTATTATTATTAATTATATACATTTTATATTATTTATTATTATTTATTTATAAACATAATATTTATGCACTCAGTGTGGCTGAATATTTTGCTGCTCTCAGTTTTTCTTCTTTAAATATATTCGATATAGCGAATCTTTCAACAGAGTAATATAACTATTCAAGCAGAAATCTTTACAAAACGAATAAAGTACCGGCAAGATGAAGATGAAGGTGAAAATAAATAAGAAATAAGTAAGCTTAAGCGAATGTCGCCGTTTAACGTTGACTTCACTTGGCATGTGATGAAGTGCAACTGCAAATTACGCCAAATGTTTCGCGCTCTCACAGAGGAGTGGGAGTGGATGCCAGGAACTACTACAGACCGACCGACCGACTGATAGGGCATTAAAATTACCCTCACTCAGCTGATGTGGCTGTGGCTCTGACTGTGGCTCTCACTGTGGCTGTGGCTGTTGCTGCACCCGCCACTGACACTGACTGCAAAACGTTGCCAGACACCTCTTCTAACCGGATTTATTGTAATGAAGCGTGCGCAAAACAGAAGCGACGCTTGCTCAACGCTCAGACAGAGCGATAAAAGATGCACTGCCAAATAAAAATCCGGACAAGCAACAACAACAACAGCAACAAGAACAAGAACAACAAGCGAAACTGACGTGTTGACAGCAACATATTTGTGCTGTAAAGGGCAGAAGGGAGTGAGGGTGGGGCAATGCCAGCAGGAAATACGACAAAAAAAAAAAATGGGACTAAGGTGACAGTGAATGAGCGAATATAAGTGAGACTTGACGTATGTATGCTCTATAAAAAGAACTTATAGTAATTTCTATAATGGTAATGCTCCTTCAACTCAAAAGAGAACAGAGTTTGGTAGAATTTCTAATCTCAAGTATCAAAAGTATCAGAAAATCGGTTTGGAAAGTCTCTTTCTCTATTTACTTGTTTCTTTCACGCTTTCTTTGTTTTATATATCTATATATATATTTCTATAGATATATATCAATATATATCTCGATATGCATATCTCTGTCTGTTTTTGTAACTATCTCCCTTTCTTTTTACTCCATATCTCTATATCATTCTCCTTCTCTCTCTCTCTCTCTCTCTCTCTCTCTCTCTCTCTCTCTCTCTGCCTCTAT
>NW_022045872.1:947901-972778 GCF_001654015.2 Drosophila navojoa | reverse complement strand
TCTCTCTCTCTCTCTCTCTCTCTCTCTCTCTCTCTCTCTCTCTCTCTCTGCCTCTATGTGTCTCTTTATCCACCTCTTAGTCTCGCCCCATCTATCTCTTAGTCACTCTCTCTCTGATTCTTCTTTTTTCTTGCTTTTTCTTTCACTCACTCATTCTTTCCCTCCCTTCTTCTCTCTCTCGCTGCATGTTTTCTCACTCTATCTCTCTTTCTTTTTTCTTACTCTTTCTTATTCTGTCCCTCTCGGTCTGTGTCAACCTCCCGCTTTGTCTTTATCCCACTTTACCCCTCTCTTCCTTTTTGACTTATGTCTCCACTAAACTATGTATATCTATTAGCTCTGACTCTGTCTTGCCTTAGTCTATCTAACGCAGTAATTTCCATTTGCTGCTTTATGCCAACGGCACCTTGAATCTAATTTACCACCTCGGCTTCGGCTTACCTTCAAAATTGGTGAGTGTATAGAAAAAAGCGAAAATAATTTCGTGAACTCTTCGCCAACATTAACAAATACAATAAATAAGTTGAAGCAATGCTTTTACTTCCAGTTCAGCGTGAGCTGGAGAAGATGTGGAAGTCAAATGCAGAAGTCAGCATAACGCCGCAGCTGGAGCTGATAAGACGCGCTGACAGGATGTAGCCGGGCAGCATAAACTCCAGGAGTATCTGCTTCTGCTCCTGCTCCTGCTCCTGCACAAGCTGCTTCCGTTAACAACTATTGAGTGCGGTCTGTCAAGCTCGTCAAGCGACAAATTCGGTTGCCCGGGCAGCGTCGCGACGTTCGCGGATAACTGCACAGATAATGGGCAGCGGAAGAGAAACGAGTGAGAGAGAGAGAGAGAGAGAGAGAGTGGGAGACAGAGGCCATGTCTTGGCCGTTTTAATGAAGCTCAGTTTCCGTGTGGGTTTTGGCGTGGCCCTAGCTTGTCGCTAGGATAATTAGCGGCTCGGGCCATGCAAAGCCGCCGTTGTGCTTGGCCAGAACGTTGGGAATTCTCACAGTTGGAATCACAAGCTAATGCCGCGTGCGCCAGTCGCCACTTGGTCCTTTTGTTAATGGATTGATTTTCAAATTTCTTCACTCATCTAATCTGGTTGACTCTGCACCCAGCGCGCGCTTCAACGCCTCACTTTGCGCACTTTTATGGGCAATTTCTTGCTGCTTTTTAATAAGAAAAGAAGTGCTTTTTATTTATTTTTCGGTTTTTTTTTTCGTTCTTTTTTTTTTTTTTTTTGTAATTTTATTGTGTCACTTACTTAGCGAAAGTCCTTGTGGGCGCTGCTCGGAAAACTCTGGCCATGCAGCGAGTCAGAGTGCAGTCGGAAAAAAGTTTTCCCTGAATGACAGCTGCGTTGGTCAGAGATAAGCGCACGCCACACCCCCGCACCGCACCGCAGCGCCACGCAGCAGCAGCTCTGACAGCTGTTGTGATAAAGCAAAAATTGTCAAGTGCCGCCCCCAGCTGCCCTCAGTGACTTTTGTCCAGGTGTGACTCGAGCTCGAGCGGAAGTTAACTGCGGCGCTGGCTGTCCTGCCTGTCCAGAGCTGCTCTCGATAGCTTAGCGCTCTCAAAAGTTGTTAAGCATTTCACACACACACACACACAGTGAGAGTGAGTGTGTGCCTCGTTCCGTCTCCTGCCGATGCCATAAAGATAAGTTGTGCGACCACATTATGTGGCCTCTAATCGCTGCGCCATGCCAATCGTCATCAGAATTTTGGAATTTTGAATGCTACAGATTCGTTTTTTATGCGTTGCCCCCGCGCAAATTATGTTTTTTATTGTTATGCTCGCCCTAGATGTGTGGGCGTGGCAACGAAAAAAGAAGTACAAGAAAACAATTTACGTCTATCTGCGCGACGATACGTCACAAAGACGATAAACATGGCTGTGCTCCACATTCCTTTGCCATTTGCATATCCTGTTTGGCTTGTCCTTAAAGCCATTGGCTCGCACTTTAATTAGAGAAGTCAACGAGGGGGATGGGGGGGAGGGGGCACTTAGATTTGTGGCAGGCTGTGTGCTGGCTGCAAACGAAAGCAGCTTAACACAAATATCTTAAATAGCAATAAATTTCGATTTTTGTACACTTTATGAATTATAAGCTTAAGCAGCGCACACTCAGCCTCCTGCCACACCCCCCCGCCTCCAGTGCGAGAAGGGGTTCGCTTGACTCTCTCTGTAAGTGTGTGTGCGTGTGTGTGTGTGTGTGCACCTTAAGCATTTTCAACGTGCCAGCGCCAAAGTTTCAGCTACCCTCAGCCCTGGCTCTGGTTGTGACTCTGGCTCTGACTCCGGCTCTACCCCATCCATTCCGTTCACTGACAGCCTGGCAAAGATTTAGACAAAGACGCCAGCCATTTACTGTTATTCGCACTGATAGCAAAGTAGTAGCCAGCCCACCCCAGTGGCAGCTACCCCTACACCTACCCCCACTCCTACACCCCCACAGGGCTACCCCTGCACGCCTCCAGTTGAATTGGGGGCAACGCACAGCGTCTTATGCCGAGTGGCATTTTAACATTTTTAAGACGCGACTTGCTTCCGCCTTCGCCTCTGCCTCTGTCTATACCTCTCGCTTGTCCTCCTCCTCTGCCTCTGCCCCTGCTTCTGCCTGGCTTCTGCCGCAAGCCTTTCCAGCCAGCATCTCAGTTACGACGAGGCGCAGCGCCATAAATCAATTCGTATTAGTTTTATGAAATGTGTACCTGCGGCGTGCAATGTCACACATACACACACACACACACATATACATATACACAGCAGTACAGGCAGAGCTACACACACAATTACCAGCAGGCAGCTACAATGTTTATGGACAACAATTTATGATCAGGCGGCTGGAGTCTTAAGGCTAATCTATTTAGAATAAAACTTGTTATGAATATATATAAAGACATAGGCAAGTATTTAATGAGACTCTCCCCATTTCTCTCTCTATATATATTTGTAATTGCTTATCTACCTTTCAGCTGCTTTTAAGTCGTGTTTTGATCTACAAGTGGGTTACGCTTCGAGTAGCCAAGCTAGTAAGGCAAAATGGAACTAATTGAATAACAAATAAACTATGTAGTCCTTTGACAAAAGGCAGGTCTATTCGATAAATAAGCTAGCCAGAAGTTGATCAAAGTCAGCAAGTACAGAACATCAAATTTCAAGCGAGTCCATCGATGGGAAACCCTACAGAGGTGAAAGGTAAGCATTAATGGAAGTGTAATATAGTAGGTGGATACCAAAAGATCAAACAATATATGTTTATACATATGTACAATTAGTTCATTGAAAACAAAAGTCCAACCTTTATAATAATTCAATACAAATATTTCAATAACGTTCGATTGCTTTGTAATTTGCATTAGCTTCCTTAGCTACTTACAAATCCAAAATCCTCTCCTTCAATCACTTTCAAATATATAACATTTAAATGATCTTACACTAGGGACATTCTAGTTCAAATTTGCTTGCAAATTATACACTGGGTAAATTAACTAATAAATACTCTCAAGTAAATCAAGATGAAAGCCTAAACTACAATCAGCAGCGACATATCTCAGCTATTAAATTTCTTATTTAAAGGTTTAACGTCTCATTTCTCAACTTTCGTGATCATTCAATCATCATCAACCAATCTAAGCACACTGGCATTATCACAAATTCGCAGCACGCATAAACGTTTCCAGTTTTATTTTGTTGGCGATTTAATAGGCAAATCTTTTATTTTGGGCGCAGCGCCTTCAACGTCTCGAACGGCATCAGCAGAAAAAGGCTGGGCGAAGGCGTTGCCAATTAAGCGCGTTCTGGCCAAGGACTTGGCATAATTCATTGTCCTTGAGCCGTGTCCTTACACACACACACACACACACACACACAGACAGGCAGAGAGGCCTAAAAGACGCATGCATATTCATTGCATACCTCAAGGCTGAGCCAAAGTCTTTTTTCGCTCGTTTCTTTTCGAAAGAGAGAAAGAGAGAGAGACAGAGAGAGAGAGCAAGAGAACGAGAATTTGCATAAATCTTTATTTCTTGGTTGATTTTAGCCATGCTCTCCTGCTCTGCGCATATATTTAATGGAACTTTTTGAATTATCGCCTGACAATGGGATTATCATTTTTACATTGGCGACCGCACGGCAGGACATGGCCGAGAATGGACAAAGGATGCACGCCGCCCACCTGGCAAGCGTTTGGCTAAGCCAAAGTGCGCCATGGAGCTCCCCTGGGGGTAATTCGCAGTTAACGTAATTATCATCGTAAATTATGCGCGAGAAAAAAATACTTTATGAAAATGAATTGAGATTGAGCCGGGGCAAATGAAATGTGAATTTACAATTGATTTAAATAGTCGCAGCCAGGCAGATTGCTGAAGGTGAAGCTGAAGTCGCTGAAGTAGCTGAGGGCGCCATAAAGAATACTAAATCAAAGCAAGTTTCAATCTATGAAAAGTTTCCGCCAGCGCCCGCACCGCCTTAGCCCAGTTTTTTGGGCAATAATCTGCTGCGCAGAGTGTCATAAATAATAATTAAACAACTCGCGTTGTTAAGTCTTTTTATTACGATCCCAAGACAAACGACAGTCGACAGCGGGGGCGTGCGCCAGGATAAGATGCAGCATCACACCCAGGACCAAGGCGAGACAGGGCCGTGGCAAGGCGAGGCGAGGCGAGGCGAGGCAAGGCTTAGTAGCTAGCTGGTAGAGCTGGTAGCATGTGCGAGCTTTTGGACCATCCAGCATGCCCCCAGGCTTATGTGAGTAGACGCACAATTTTCCACGTTAGGAAAATGCTTTTCCCATACATTGTCTGGCACATGAGGCAGTCCGGAATGGAGCAGGGGAAGGCGGGCAGACGTCGGCCAGGCCAGGTGCCTTCAGGCCAGGCCCCACTTCATGTTGGATGCTAAGACGTAATTAAGAAAATAAATAATAATCGCTCGATGCACAACAGCTACGAGCATGTATGCGTGTGTGTGTGTGTGTGTGTGTGTGTCAGCTGGCGCCTTTGACTTAAGCCCACGTTGTCATACACTTAAGAAAATATCTTAACTGGAACAGCAAAAAGGACCACGCAGGACACACAGAGTGGACTTACGCTGCCTGCACGTAGCTCATTTTTGGCTAAATCCTGCCTAGGCAGAACCTTCAACAAGAATTATTATCATTTAATGGCACATCCAGCTAGTTACACCAAAAGGTTTAATAAGCCCCCCTCAGCTTGCCCAGAGCCTTTTACTTGCCGCTTCGGGGGTTGAGAGCAACAGCAGCGGCAGCTGACCCAACTGTGGGGCAAAGATATGGAAGCAGCAGGAGCAGCAGGAGCAGGAGGCAGTTTCCTCGAGGTAAGCAATTAGAAGTAAAACTAAAATCCATTGCCAATAAATCTGGAATAGATCTAGTTTTATATAGTTTCAGGCAGAGTAATAGAGTTGGGAAAAGGAAACTTGGCTTACTAAACAGACGAAGGAAAGCTAAATAAAACCAGCTATGCGAGCCTCAAGATTCCAGGTAAGGCAGGCATTGGACTTACTTTCCTTAAGAATTACATTACTGGAATATATATTTATTTATATTTATATTATATTTATTTATATTTATATTTTACCACTAGATTTCTGGGTTCTGCTCTTCTCCGCAATTCTCAAGAGTTTAAATACGGCAGATGATGAATTATGATGAATTTGCGTATTTGCATTCATGTAAGTTTGCTTTGCAATAAATCCGATTAAATTTATAAATCTCCCACAAAACTAGCGACGACTCAACAAAGTTATATATGTAAGTCAGGAGCAGATTAAGAGCTCTTCAATTATAGCAGTTGAAAAAAAATCTATAGAAACTACCCCTTTGCAGTAGTTCAACCCCCTAACCTCTGTCCATCGCCCTCTTCTTGCTGCTTAGAACACACTTTTGGCAATGCTCTCATTAACTAATTTGGCTCCGAGTGCAGCAGCCCGGTCCGAGTGGCAGAGGGCAGGGATGTGGTTGGGACATCTGAACCCTCCTTCGTGGAAAATCGCCGTGAATAGCGAATGTCACAAATCAAAGCGGAATTATTATTACTTATGACCATTTAATTGGACTTGCGTTTATTCATTTGAGTTGCGCTCGGTTCGCTCGAGTTGCTTGTTTTTGTTGTTGTTGTTGTCGTTTTTGTTTGTTTGCGCACTCAATTTGGCAAATGGTTGTGCCACAGACATTGCCACCGCCATTGCCGCCACCGCAAATGTAACCGCCCAACCATAGTCAGAGTAACAACAACAACAACAAGAAGCACCGCCAACTATTTGGCTCGCACGCTCATTAGTTTTATTGGCCCGCATATCAGTCAAAGCCGCAAAACTATTTATGCGGACCCAGGTCCAGCTACAGACGCCGCCTCCTGCTCTGGGCACTGCACTTGCCGTTTGGCGCTGCCTTCGCTCGCTCTCGCTGTGTGTTTGCCAAGGACATTAATTGCCGAAAAGAACTTTGTCTTGCGGCGTGGCGCAGCAAAAGTCGCCTCAAATGTCCTTTTAATGAATTGGCAGCTATCCTTTAGAGCATTTGCCCCGTTTGCTCAGTTGCAGCCTGGCGCCTGCACGAAAAGCCTCCAATAAATCGCATTGACAAAGCATAAAGACAACCAGATTTTGGCGACTTAAGTCCAATTAGGTAGAGTTGATGAAGCTACGAAATGCATTTCTAGATTTTGGCATGCCTGAAAGTTTAGTTCAGCTGGCAGAGTTTGAGATCCGCTGGAGAAATGTGAGCTGAGAGCAGGGTGAATGGCGTAAGAATGGGAAAGAGAAGCGCTGGAGCTTATGGAAGGAATACGTAAATTCATCAAGAGCAGAAAGTCAACATGTGGATCGAAAGGATTCGATAGATAAAGCTTTGATCAAATTGGGATAATAATAATATTCTATAGAAAAAGAATATATTCTTAACCTTATATGTTAATACAAAGTTTTAACATATGATTCAATAAATCTCACATAAGCCTCATTTAACACATTGTCTTCATACATTTAGTGCAACTTTTCCACCAACCGCTTGTCGAACTCGTCTGAATTGCAGCTCTCTTTCAGTTTTACTTAATTATGCTAACATTAAGCGAGATTTATTTGCCATTAAACATTATTATGGCATCAAGTATGGCAAAGTTTTGCGTAGAGCACGATTTATGCAGCGTAAGTACCAGCAAATACTTGAGCAAAGAAAATTATGAGGTATGTATTTTATTTTTCTCTCTGTCAGGTGCTTTTTATTTTGTGTGTGTGTGTGCTTTTTTTTGTTTTTTTGAGCAAAAGGCTGGCCACAGGACGAACCGCGAGTTGCGGCGCAGTTAGCTATGTAAATGTTTTCGCAGCTGTTTATGTATTTACTTTTAATGCCACTCGAAATGGCGGCTGCCGCTGTGTCTTCACCGGCAGCCAACCGCGCGCTGAGAATGCTAACAATTTTAATTAATGGATAAAGTTCTGTGGAATTCCAGCTACCGCCAGAGCTACAGCTACAGCTCCGACCTCGGCTCCAGCTTCACGTGTAGCCAAGTGTTTGCCAGTGGTCGGCAGCTGGTTTTTAGTTTTCCGGGGGTTGTTGCAGAGCAGCATCTGTTTATGCATTCTACCAACCCGATTCGTGGCCACTCAAAAGCATTTCTGGCCAAAGGAACTCGGAAAATTCTCTTTGTATTGTATTGGAGGTGAAAGCAACAACATATTTTATTTTAGTTCTGTAATTAAATTTATTTAAATAAATATAAGTACATATAATAAAAATATATATTTTTTCCAATTCATTTTTCACTACAGATTTCAGCTAAAATGAAATAAATAAATAATCTAAAACGATCGTCAAATGCAGTGCATCCGAATTGTATTGCATACTTTCAGGCGGCAGCATAAAATATTTATTTATTCACCAACCACCAACCAATTTGCATATTTTCAGTTTTTGCTGCATACTTTTGTGCGCCGATGTTTGTGCGCTGCTGGTCAGAAAAAAATTCTTTAGGAAAATAGCTCTTATTCAGCTATATCCTTACGCAGGACGAAAGCAATTGGTGTTTTAGACTTGCGAGGAGCAGCGCCAACGTTTGCCTGCAAAAGATTGGTAGGTCATCTAAGAACCAAGGACTTGTAATATTTCAGTACAAATGCTAATAACAGAAAAAATCCTGTATAACTTATAAACCAAAAGAACAAACTGAATGTCCTTTTGCTACTTTTAACTCCTTAGCATTTTGCGCTATGTGAGATCTCAAACGACAGGATCTGCAAGGATACGACTGAGTTTTGTCGGTTTTATCTACTAAGAATGTCCTTTGATCCTTAGATGACCCTTAAATATTTTAGTGCTTATGAATGTATTTCATCCTTCCGATGTCAACACACCGAGTCTTGTAAAAATCTGCAAGGATATGGCCAAGTTAGAGCAATTTTGTTAAATCAGGACATTCTTTGCATAGCCATAACTCAGCCATATCCTTGACGATCCTCCAAGGACATATATTTTTGAGCTCGTGAGCAGCTCAGCTATCGATTGGCATTCAAGGATTTTGAAGATTCCGTTAAAAATTTTATGTCAAATTTTTGCAAGGGGTTTAGTCGAAAAATGGCCAACAGCCACCTTAACTTGGCTATTTGAAGGAATAGGAGCTTGTGTTTTGTACCATAGATAGTCCTTGGACCGCTGATGACGAATATGAAATCAAAAGGACGAAATTCTTTTTAACAACGGAGAAATAAGGACTTCTTCATGCAGAGAAAAATGCCTCTAGCTCAGCCGCATCCTTGCGTATCCTGGAAAGTAAAGCATTAAAGTAAATGGGGTCACCAGGACTACCAACATGCCAAGTTACATTAAAATCGTCCTGCTGTTTAACGAGTTATTGGCCTTTTTGCGTGTTTTGCGTGATTTCGTTAGCTGCCGAGGCCGCCCGGCTAGTCAAGTCCTGGATCCTTAGATAACCCCCCAATTTTTTGATGAGGATCGGTGCGCATGGCTTACACGATCCCAACGCACCATTTCCTTTCGTCCTGCGCAAGGATATGGTGGAGTTATGCCTTAAAAACTAAAGCGAGCTTTGTAAGTGAAATTTAAAAAAACGTTGCATACCGTACGGGGCACGAAGTTAAAAACTCATTTCGCAGGGAAATTTGTCTGAAGTAACAGGCAAACAGAAACGAATGCAAGTGAATGCAATTTGGGTTATAAAAATTTGCATTGCATAAGCACATGGGCCATATGAGCGGTTAAATTTAAAGCTAGGTTTTAAAAGATAAGCCAAAAGCTAAAATAAAACGAGCGTTATTTTTAAGCAATTTTTTATTAATAAAGAGAATTTCATTTTGTTTATATTATTTATGTATTTTACATTTGTTTTTTGTATTATTTTTCTCGATCCTTAAGGACATATACATGGCTATAAATAGAATATATTTTACAGATAATTTTTTTAGGCTAATATATTATCATGGTTAAGTCAGTTACTTACATAATAGCTAAAAAATGACCCGATAAGCACTTTGAGACAGCATTGCTCCGTTTTAATATTCATAAATAAGAGCCCAGTTAATATGCGCAGTGCGCATAAATTGTGCGTTGCCATTTGGTTAGCTATTATGTGCCAAACGCCCACTGCTGCTGAATGCTTCCTCCTGCTTGCCTGCTGCTCCTGCCTTAGCCTCGCATTTTTAATTTAAAAGTTTGCGATAACAAATGATGCACAGCCTCCACACACACACACACCCACGCCCCACACTCACACACACACACCCATCCATTTGCCCATTCAGATATGTACTTAAAATAAGAAATAATGTTGACTGCTGATTTAGGAGCTGGCCCGCACAGTGTTCACTCACATGCATACACCTATAGCTATCTATAGCAGCATATGTGCGTGTGTGCTTGTGTGTGTGTGTGTCTTGGTCGAAAAGAAATGTAAAAAGAAATGAAGCAAACTTTGGTGCTAATAAATTGTTTCATATCTCGCTGAAGGCAACGCTAATATACTACGCCACCGCAGATAACTCATACGCCGCGTAGCCAGCAGGAGCAGCAGGAGGCGTTTCTTTTCTCTTCATTCATATATGCATATTTATTTCCCCTTTGCTTATCAGCGACTAACACAAAAAAAGAGAACGGCATGAAAGAAATAAAGCAAAGCAAGTCCTGCAGCACATGAAAAATTGCCAAACACATTAGCCGCCGAGCAGCAGCAGCAGCGAGCGGCAGGCGGCAGCCAATGAAGGCACTCATATAAGTGCACATGAGTCTGGTCTTTTGCCATTCACATGTGAACGGAAATTATAATAAATATTGCCCTCAAAATAGTATTTTGTAATGGAAGTGATGGCAGTTATATAAGTATGTAGTTCGTTTGCCTGGAAATGAAACTTATGTGCATTTCTTTTGTTAGCAGTTTAAGCAATGAGTCCATAAGGCTTATTAGGTTTGTTGGCAAAACAAAGTTGGCTAGTGAATGTTGTTAAATATTGCTTCTAGAGAGCATAGAACTCTATTTATCTGAAAACGTAATATACTTTGTTTTAATAGAAGAAGAACACGAAACTATCGAAGCATCTGTTTCCGTTGATTGACATACATATATCAGATATACGTATATATTAGATATATACCTAATGTTCACATCAAAATCTATATATTAATCTACCCATATCACACATGTATACCCCTTTTCCCCTCCCATTGCCCTTTCCATTGATAACACAACGAGTTTAGCTCAAAAATTTTGACATTTAAAATTGTATTTATTTAATTATTTAATAATTGCTGGGAATACATATTATAATATAGTGTGTGTATATGTCTGTGTGTGTGTGTGTATGTCTGTTTTTATGCTTTCAATAAATTACAAGTAAATTTAGTTGGGTTTTTATTTATTATAATTATTATTATTATTATATTTGCTTTTTTTTTGTATATTTTTTGTGGCTTTTGTATGCTTATGGATCTAGTGGAACAATTCATATTAAACACGTTTCAAGTGTGGCTATAAATGTGAATCTACGCTTTTTTTTATTTTTTATTTAAGTTGTAAAATTTGAAATTAATTGCAGCTGCATTTTCAGCCGAAAATGTAATGCCATTTTCCGGTATTAAATACCAAGATATACAGAAATGTTTTAGATTATTTATTTCCATTTTTTTTTGTAATTATCTTTTATTTTTTGTTTGTTGTCTTCATAGATATGTGCTAAGCTGGAAAACGTACAAGAAAATAAGACGAAAACTAAATGATATTCTAATAAAAAGAAACAAGAAATTCTCAGTGTTATACATATACATATGTGTATATATATGTGTATAACGTACATATTTACACATGAAATTGGCTCTCTTTGGTTGCACTCCTAACTTTGCAAATTGTTTGAATAGTTCAACTTATTTCGATATATTATATAGAGTGTTATGTATATATATGTATGTATATATAATTAGATATTTGATTAGTTCATGATGCTAAGAGCTACAAAACGTTTTCCTTTGCTTTTCTGCGATAAATTAAAGTAAGTTTAGTTCAGCTAAATTTAATTTTTAACTAGGTTTCCTTTACGTCTGCTCTTTGCTAATTCTGTTTTGCTTACTGGGCCTGGTTACTGGGTCTAGGTAATAGCTCTGGCTATAATACTTTGAAGAGACGTTGCTTAACTAGATAGTCTATAGGGAATTCAACTTGCTTCATGCTCAATTTGTCAATTTGTCATAGCTGCATAGGACTTAGGTCTGAGTTAGTTAGTTATATGTACATGTACGGGGTAGTTGGGGTAGAGTTGGGGTAGAGAGCCGTTTAGTCGCGCTCCTCGTACTTGGGCACAAAGGAGCCGAGCCCGCCCAGCTGCCCGCATTGGCTGTTATCATAGAGCGACATCTTGAGCCGCTTGCACTTGGCGCGCCGATTCTTGAACCAGAACTGCACATTCTTGCTCTCCAGCCGTGGAAACTTTTGACTGCAAAGAGAGAACAGAGAAAAAATAGAGAAATTATAATAGAGTTCATTTCATTCACCTCTCTCTGTCTCTGTCTCTCTCTCTTTCTCTTTCTCTTTCTACTTACCGATAGGGCATCGTATTCAGATCCTCGGTGTATTTGAGTATCAGATTGTGCGAGGGATGCGTGTTCATGGCGAACCACTGCTCCAGCTTGGGCACCTCGGTCACTGGGTCAATGAAGGTGCGATTGCGCTTGCGGCGCTCCTCATTCGAAATGCTCGACAGATTGAGTCCGGCGCCGCCCATCAGGGCGTTCGGCTGCAGTCCAGCCGCTGCGGCCGCAGCCGCCGCATGATGGGCGTGCGGATGGGCGGCGGCTGCCTGGCCAAAGGCCGGTATATAGTGGCTCATGTACATGAAGGATTGCGAGAACATCGAGTTGGGCACCATGGGAAAGGGCAGCTGGTCCTTGTGTGGCGTCACGCTGCCCGCCAGATCCGGCGAGGGCGAGCGAAACTCATCCAGGTGACTTGTGTCCTGCTCATTCTCATCGTCATCCTCATCCATGTCCAGCTCATCGTCCTCTTCCTTGGGCGTGCTGCGCTTGGTTGGGCTGCCGCCCGACTCCTGCTCGTTGTTGTTGTCGCTGTTGTTGTTGCTGTTGCTGCTGTTGTTATTGTTGTTGTTGTTGTTATTATTGTTGTTGTTGTTGTTGCTGCTGGTGTTGTTGCTGTTGTTGTTGGAGGCCGCAGCGCTGGCCTCCTCATTGCCAGCAGCCTCAGCCAGACCGCTGGCATTGGCATTGGAGTTGGAATTGTCCTGGTCGGGCAGCTCGGCAGCATCGCTCGCCTTCAGCACAATGGGCTTCTCGTCATGCTCCTCAACCCCATTGACCACATCGCTGTTGACGCTCTTCGAGCGTTGCTGTTGTTGTTGCTGCTGTTGCTGCTGCTGCTGCTGCTGCTGCTCTTCGTCGTCGTCCTCGTCGAGCATGGGCGAGCCGCGATGTCGCTCGTGTGTGGTTAGGGAGAGCGGCAGCTGCGGCGTGCTCGGCCTGCTGGGCTCCTCCTCCAGCTCGTCCGAGTGCTGCGACATGGTATCAATGTCCTCGGACTTCAGGCTCATCGGACTCTTGAGATAGTCGTGCGACATGGACAGATTGCCCATGCTCAGCGGCTGGCTGCCAGCGCTGCTGCTCGAGTTCTGACCCAGCGGCGCATGCTGACTGAGGTAGCCATTCATGGCCGCATGGCCCAGGGCGCTCATGGCGTTGCCCAGGCTGCCGCCGCGCATCTCGGCGCGCTTCTGGGCCGCACGCGCATTCTTGAACCAGTAGACCACGTTGTTGACGTCGAGCGGCTTGCGGCCGCGACGCGACTCCAGCGCGTTCAGCTGCACCACATAGGTCTGAATCTGTTGGCGCGACGGATGCGGGTTCTCCTGGAACCACTTCTGCAGCTTGGGCAGCTCCATCTCGGGATCGAAGCTGGTGCGCATGCGCGTCTTCTGACTGGGATACTGGCCGCCGTGCGCCGTCGCATGGTGATGATGATGCATGCCCGCGTGCATCGGATGCACCAGCATGTTGCCATGATGGCCAGCCGCCTGGGCCTGGCCCACCACCGCCGCGTTGGCATGATGGCCGGCCGCCTCGTTGGCCAGCAGCAGCGACTCGCGGCTGCTCATGGCGCCCAGGGGATTGGCAGCGGCGCCGGCCGCATGAGCCGCCGCTGCAGCAGCCGCTGCCATGGCCGTGCCCACGGGAAAGTCCATGTCGCCGGGCACAACGGGCACCGTCGATGGCGCCGACATAAACGGCAGCATCTTTGGCGTCATGGCGGACTGCGGCGACAGCTGGTTCGACCACCACTGATCGAACTTGCGACGCAGCTCGTCGGAGATCTCCCCGCCGGGCAGTGCGTAGGTGTTCTGATGTGAGCTGCGACAGATTTGCGAGAGCGTTACCTGCAAGGCGACAGAAAGAAATGACGACTGAGTATTAGAAGCGTGACTGTACTTGTGATGTGAGTGTGTGAATTGAAGGGAAATCCGTGGAAATATCTGGGATTTCCTATGGATTTCTGAACTAGCATAGTTATAGATCTAAAGGCATTCGTCGATAGAAACAAATGGAGACTAAGTATTAGAGGCGTGACTGTACTTGTGAGGATTGTGTGCGAATTGAAGGGAAATCTATTGGAATATAAAAGAATTCCGATGGAAATTTGGATTAATCTTAGATGTATGGAATCATCAACTAAGTATTAGAGGCGTGACTGTACCTGTAATGTTTTGTATGTGAATTGAGGGGAAATAGATTAGAATATCTAGGGATTCCTAGTATAGTTCAAGATCTATTGACAAATAATGACATCGATAAAAGACGTCACTATACTTTGTTTACTACAATCTGAATTGAAAATAATTCTATCGAAATATCTCGAAATTCCCATAGATTTATGGCCTAGCGTAGTACGAAATCTATAGACGCGTGAATAGGACTTCCTGACACAGAATCAGATGACAGCTAAGCATTATAGACGACGTGTTTGCACTTTGGGCACTTCTGTGTAAGCTGCAAGGGAAACGCTTGAAAATATTACGAAATATCTAGGAATTGCTATAGATTTATGGCCTAGCATAGCTGCAGATCTATATCACATGCTATGTCTGCATTGACACATCGATGGGACTTTCTTTGCGACGGCACGTTCGAGTCAACTGTCTGGCAACTGTCATAAAAAATCACAGTTTGCTAAGCCAGAGGCCAAGTTGGTTTGGTTTGGGGTTTTCGTTTGGTTAAGGCCCTCAAGTGGACGGGATTTACTTAGCCATAAATGTTGGCGGTGTGCGACTAACTGAACGCTAAATGCTGATACCACAAAAACTAATACTAACTGACAGAGATAGAGATAGAGATAAAGATGGAGGGGGAGGGGGAGGGGGAGGTGAGGGAGGCGACAATTGGCGGGAGCTAGGGCGCGATAAATAGATAGTTCCTATGCGGCCGATAGGGAGCGACAACAGCTTATGCGATTTAAATTGAATTTAATGTTCAGAAATAGAAATGAATTCGTAAGTTCTTCGTTTTCCGGGCTAGCAATCAGGCACATATATCTATCTATCTATATACCTACACATATACAAATGTATGTATGTATGTATGTATATCTGATAGGGTCTAGTTGGAGTTGGGTTTCTGTTATGCCGTATTAATGGCTCATAGATACCTCTGTCTCGACTCTACGTGCGCTTCCATATAATAGATAATGTCTGCTTGCTATCAGCTAAGGAGGCGCCCCAAATCACTTAAGCTGCACGCAGCATGGGGGAGCGTGGAGCGGGTTGTCTTGGTGTTATAGACCACTAATTGTAAATAAAAGAAGAAGCAGCAGCAGCGGAATGTGGGCTGGGGGGAGGGAGTGAAACAATTATTAAATTGATTTTCATATCGTTTCACAATGCGCGAAGAAGCGAAGAAGCCACGGGACAAACACACGCTATCATAGTATCTGTGTGCGACTGTGTGTGTGTGTGTGTGTGTGTGTGTGTGTGTGTGATGGGAATTATAGGAATATATATGCTTATCATGTGATTAGAGCCAAGCGCTTTGCTAATATTAATCAGGGCCAATAAAATCAGTCGCAATATCAATTGAAGGGTATTTCGGTCGTGATTTCCGATAGTGTTATGTATGTATATATATATGTACATATATATAAGTCTGTGATTTATGACTGACTGTCAACAAGTTGGGGGATTTAGATGTGGGTCATGCGCTGCCCGCTGCAAACCATCTAAGACTATGATCCAACAGTTGCAACTAAGTCCTGGGGCCTAAACAATGAGCTCAACCTATCGAAGATATAATAGAAATGTATAAGTGTGCATATCTCTCTCTCTCTGTCTGTGTGAGTGTGTGTGTGTGTGTGTGTGTAGTTGTAAATTGTTTTGCGATAAGCGCAAAGCTGATTAAAAATGAAAACTATTGCAGCAAAGGATTTGTTAAGTGAACCAAAATAAATGAACTCGGCTTAACAAAACATTTCTTTGTAGTCATTATTTTCGAGCAAAATTTTGATATGCAGACATCAATACATATATATGTATAGTTAGACAGACAGACATGTGCTATGACTCGCTGAAGGCAGTCAAGAAAGGGCGCAAAACTTTTGTTGCCAAGGAATCACATGTATGTGTGTGTGTGCATGTGTGTGTGTGCGTGTGTATTTATGCCTCAATTCACGCAAATTAGCGGTTTGAGTTTTTGGCTGTGAAGTTTTTACTTTAAGCTGCGGCTTATGCTACGCCTAGGTAAGGTAAAAAAACTCTCTCTCTCTCTCTCTCTCGCTCTCTCTTTCCCTCCCTCTCGCATAATGTGTAAGACTAGATAAACCGCTTAGGCATCATTATAGAACTTTTGTCAACTCAAGCTAGCAGAGTTCAAAGCGAATGTCTAATTAGCTATAATATTACATTGAGAGAGAATCACTAGTCTATGCGTCACTCACCTCGTCCAGGGGGCAGCCGGTGGAGCGGAGCAGGGCGTGTGACTGGAGTACAAGCAGCTTCAAGAGCTTGTCCTTGATCTCGCCAAAGGGCGAGGTCTTCGGCCGCAAGATGACAATGCGCAGCGTTATAACGGAGGTCAGTTCGCCCACTATGTCGCTAACCGGCACAGCCGGATTATCAGAGATCTTTTCCAGGGGTATGGGCTTCCAGTGCTTAATGATGAGAGAGCCTGCCCAAGGAGCGAAAGAGAAAAGGAGAGAGAGATTATTATTGTTGTCTGGGTTATCTTTCTTCCTGCCGACTCACCTCGGGCTGTGTTGGCCACCTCCTGCGAGTAGCCGAGACGCTGCAGCGCTGTCTGCACTATTTCGCTCCAGGGCGTGGCCGCCGCAATGATCACATAGCTGTCCGTCTCAATGTTTGGCCGGCGCTTCCACGGCTGACGCGTGTCGATGGTGAGCGAGGCGTGCAGCGAGTGCACGGACTCAACCACGCAGTGCAATGGAAGCGATTTCGCTGAAAGAAGCAGAGAGACAGAGAGAGAGAGAGAGAAAAGTTAGAGAGACTGTCAACATATTATAGAGACAAGTCAGTTGTCAGATATTAACATATTTAATCTGTTGCTGAAAGAATATATTAATTATGAAATATATTTCTTATCAATCGTGGAAACTTATTAACCATAAACCAAACTCGTATCATAAGTTTATTAAAGGAAATTGAGTTAAGATTTCAATAATTATTTTATTATCAGTTAAGTTCTGTAGATAGAAATAGACATTGAATTGAGAAATTCCAATTGAATGCGCTGAACCAATTCAGTCAATTGAACTGAAAATGGTTGAATACTCCAGTTCAATTTGATGAACTAGCTCATTCATTGAATGGTTAGCTATAGAAATAAACTTGAGTAGTTCATATATATAATGTGAAACTATAATAATAATTAATAAAGTTCAAAATTTAACCAAAGTTTCAGTTCAATGTAGTGAACTAGTTAATTGATTGTTCACAAGTTCATAAAAGATTATAAATGCGAGTGGAATACATTAGCGGAACATATGAAGAACAAGTTTATTGTTCCTGATGGACTTTAAAACCCCATAAATATTCATCACGCAGTTCCAATTCATTTTGTGTAATACCCTACAATCGTACTTCGATTCCGGCAGCTGAACTGTATTAAAGTAAGCTTAGCTTGTGCCTGTATTAACTAATAAGTAAACATACACATACATTCCATTGATTTCTGGTAGGAAATATATAAATAAACCGAATCGTACTCCCCCCACTACTAGCAACTACTCAGATCTTTATTTACAAACCGCCAGCCAGGGTATTTTGTAGTCCATCAGCTGCTATTTCACTTCTAATTACAGCCCTGTGGAGCAACTCGCACCGCTCAACTGTTGCAGCTAATCGGTTTAGTAATGCGTTGCGAACGCTTCAACTGGCGCCAAGTGCAAATCGCTCAAAATTAAAATCAGCAATTAAAACATATTTTATATATGTATATATGTGTATATAGTATATACACTGCCACGCCCCCAGTGCCGCCCACAAGTACTTAAATAAATGATTGCATGCTGCGGTTAGCCATAAAATGGTTTTAGCCGCTTACCCACTATCAAGCAGGATTATGAATATGAATATGAATATGAATATTCACATATACATGCATTTATATATATATGTGTGTGTGTGTGTATCGTAATTATTTATGAATAATGCGGTTAGCAGCACTTGGACTCTATAGAGCAATATTTGAGTTGGCCATTTGATTGGCTTTGGCTTGAGAGAATTTTTCGGGTTGCCATCAGTCAAATATTTGGCCTAAGCCCTTTTGGTCTAAATAGTTTTGGGCAACAACTATTTCGCCGCGACCAATTATGAAGAGCTTAAAAATAATTTACCAAAAATGTTTGCCAATAGCAAATGCAAATGCAAATACGCGCCCCACGCCCCACGCCCCATGCCCCATGCCGCATGCCCAATCCAAAGCTGGAAAATGCATGCGAGGCATGCAGAGCTGCGTTGGGTCCGTTTGAGTTGGGCATAGATGCTGTAGGGTTCTGGCTCTGGCTCTGGCTCCGGCTCTGGACATCGACTGCAAATAGGCTTAACGCCCTCTGCTGCTACCTCTGCCGCTGCCACTCCCACTGCTGCTGCTGCTGCTGCTGCCATAATGGTATTATTAATTATTCCAATTATAAAAATTGTAAGCAGCGCAGATTGTTGGCCGATTGGCATTTGGGCAGGTTTTAAAACAGCCAAAAGAACGCGTCGACCGAAAGTTTTACTGCCACAATTATGAGCGATTTTCACTATAAAATAAATATATATACATATATGTATGTATATGTGTGTATGGATGTAGGTCTGTGCGTCTGCAAATCTTTTAATTGCCATAAAATCCTCATTGGGCATTAAAAATAAATATATCAATTGTACGAGCATATTCGCAAAAATCAACCATGATATATATATATATTTAATTTTAAATATATATATAAAATACATACATATATATGTGAAATATTTAAAAAAAAACTGACAAGAAAGATGAACTATCTGTGACAAGTGGAAATCTATATGCTCTAGACTTGAGGCAATAATTCTATAATGATATATAGTCAAAAATTTAACTTGGACTAAACATTATTTTTTTTTTATATATAAAACTTATCCTTCATCAGCTGCTTTTAATAAGAATATAAGACATAATATTTTATACTATATAATACTATTACTATTTTACTCTTATACTAAAATTTTGGTTTAAAAAATTTCCTAAGTTATGTTCATTTCTATGCATGAACGAAATTCGGTTTGTTGTTTATGCTTCGAGGTTTGTTTATATGGAAACAGGAAGACAGTGCTTGATGTCAAAGTCTTTTCAAATAGATAAGGAATATATACATATACATATACATATGTATATATAGGCTCTAAGACAACTCTATCTATGCCCCAGGCATAATTCATAACAAAATTAAAATGCCGCTATGAGCTCTACAACAAATTCCAGCACAAGTTAAAGGCATATAAATATGCCAGATAAGTAAAGCTATATCAGCGCACGGATCTATGAAATGCCTACATATATGTATACTATATAATCTTTAATATATATACACACATGTATGCATCATATGTGTGTATATAATCATAATATATCACATTAAAATATCAGCTATGAAATTAAATCATAAAATTATTCTGTTTTAATTCGTGTAAAACTCTATAAAATAAAGAGCGAAAGGCGCTTGACGCGCATGAGGCATACGTAATGACATATATGTACACACATACATGCATATTTGTGTGCATATGTATATGCTTAACCCATGTTCGACCCTAGGTAATATGCGCAATTACGATTTTCGATTTTCACATAGAGAACAGCCAAACTGTGGGCGTGACTCGAGGGCGGCTGGCCAGTTTTTGGCTTTGGTATTTACTGTGCATTGTGCGTGGGACAGCAGCGGCAGCAGCAGCAGCAGCTGCTTCTCCATCGAGGTGGCAGCGAGGTGCGCTTGTGGCGGCTATTAGCTCGGCCACGAACAATGCAGCGAAAATGCGTCGACTGCAACCGAATAATAAACTCATTAAATCCATTATCCTGCCCCATGATTTGGGGGCTAACACAAAAGCCGATTTTACGCTCCTGTGTGTGTGTGTGTGCGAGTGTGTGTGTATGCTAATTGTTGCGTAGCTCAGTTTTAAAATGTTGCTGGCCCAGGCCTTTTGATAGCACTCGAAAAATGCCTGCCTTTACCTATGTGCGGGTGGCGGTGGGCTATTTGAAGTGTGGGCGTGGCATGGCACGGCTGTCTGCTGGCATAATGCAGGCAGCGCTTAAGTAGCCCCGAGCGACTGCCGCTTATCCTTATTAGCATTATCAGTGGCCAAAAAAATAATCGAGACACGCAGCCAGCAGCAAATTGAATTAAAAACGTTTCAGGCATTAAATCTCAGCCAAGGCAGTCAGACAGCGGCAGTCAGAGGCAGACACAGCACCGCACCGCCCCGCCACGCCCATTCAGTGGCCAAAAGCCACGCAGCAGTTGCCCTAAGCTGACAAACGATTTGTAATGAACTCCACTTGCATAGGCTTAGACGCTGTCGTCGCTTTCCCCCCTCCATCCGCCTCTCGCCTTGCAGACTTTTCCATTTTCTCTTACTGTTTTTTTGCCCTGTGTCGCAGCTTAAGATTTATTAACCTGCGTCGATGGCGCTGCCGAGCGCACAACAAAAAAATAATAATGATAATAATAATAATAATGAAGTTGCCAATTGGCTGGGATTCGACTTGCGACACAAACACCATTCATTGTGTTGCATTTTGTATACCCTGTAAGTGTGTGTGTGTCTGTGTGTGTGTGTGTGTGTGTGTCTCTGTGTCTGTCTGTGTGTGATTATGCAAACATTTAAGAATTTAAGGCCTAGTTACGCAAAGAGATCAAAGTGAAAATAGATTGCGTTAAATGTAGCGAAGGTAAGTCAAGCTGTTGCTATGCTAATCAAATACAGGGTATGTGAGCGGTAAGTAGCGACATTCTAACGGATAGATAACTAGATAACAATATTCCCCCATATTTACAACTGCTTTAAGTTAAATCTACAAAATCTCAGCACTTTCTCATTTACAGGGTATGTTAAGTCGCCCAAAGTAAATGTTTTATGAGAAATAAGACCCATATGAATTGTGACTGTCAGTTTTACACGAAATTTTTTGTATATTATTGGGAAAGGCAAAGTTTTCATATTTGCAGGGTATCTTCTAGTCAAGTAGAGCGACTTTTACTTGGCAAATAGTATGAGATATTTATAAAACTGTTAACAGAGTAAATTGAATAAGATTTTAAGGTGCCTAGAATACTTTACTATGCTTACAGGGTATGTAGTAGTTGTGCTTCTGAAATGTAGTAGGTCAAAATATATATCTAGCTCAAGCTTTGCACCAAAACTGTGTCTCGCAATCAAATAGTACAGCTCTGGTATCATTCAACATACACTCAATGCATTTTCAAGGGTATTTAACAGTCGTATCTATTGCTTGACTGCAGCAATTGTTGCACACGTTGGTCTCTTTGCTGCTTGATTACCCTATACTGCGTTTGGCTTATCGCAATCTGAATTGAGAGTTCAAATAAATGGGATATTTTGAGTGCTTCGGTTTCGAGCTTCGCTTGTTTGTGACGTCAGCTAAGCTCTCCAGCCCAGCCACCCCTAGTGCTGGCCTTTGAGGCTGATTACGCAACAGCCAGAGGCGGCCAATTAGCAGGGGTGAGAGCTAAACACACACACACACACACACACGCCCAACCCCCGCTCAACCCCCTTTTCTGTGTAAGATTTTAATCTTTGAAAAGTTTTGCGTAGCATTGACGTGAACCGAAATTGTTTTGAAATTTTATTGTAATATGACTGAGAGTGTGCATGAGTGTGTGCGTGTGTCTGTGTGTGTGTGCGCGCTTTTGGCTTTCTTCTAAGAAATTGACCAATTGACTGACCACAAGCAGCGGCCAGAACCAACAATAATTATGAATCGCCTACGCACAACATCAAAACGACTTAATCCCCAACTAAGGAAGACACAGACACACACACACACACACACACAGACATGCACACATGGACAGCAGACAAGGAAAGCAATTTGAATGACTGCCGGGCAAGGATTATACAAGTTTACGAAAATATCTTTGTGGAGCAACAAATATTTGTAGTTCAGCTGGTTTTTTGTGTGTCTCTTGACCCGAGAGCAAGTCCTGCCGGCACTGCGTGTGTGTGCGTGTATCCCTTTCGGGTCGCTACGAATAAATTGTGTATTGTTTATTTATAAGAGAATGTTCATAATTTACTTATTAAAATGATTTGAGTGATTTGGGTATGAAAATTAAAATTGTACGGAGCCAAAGTTTTAATAACCGTAAAGGATATTTGCCTAATGTGCGAAAGGACATTGGCCAAGCAGCTGCTGACGTTGGCTGGGGCAAGTGGAGGAAAGCGGGGCATGGGGGATGCGGCAAAGGTCCGTTGGCTTAAGCCAAGTGAACTGTTTGAATTTGCTTATCAGTGGTTGACCAGTGGAAATGTCTTAGTGCGCAGAGCAGCACGAAAAATCTTAAGGATTTTAAAGGACTTAAGTGTCAGGCAGGCATGTTTGTTTACGTGTGTGTGTGTGTGCGAGTGTGTGTGTGTGAAAGTAAGAGTGACCGGAAATTAAGCAATAGTCTTAAGGAAATTGCCACAAAGTTTTTTGGTTGCCACGAAGCAGGCAATTTGATGTCCTTTACTCACACTACAACAACTGCACGTCTTAAGTTTACATAAGTGTGCCAGTGTGTGTGTGTGTGTGTGTGTGTGCTTATGTGTATGTGCATGCATTTTTATTTACACTTCAACTTAAGTCCTACTTAATTGCAAACTCTTTTCAGTAGAATTTTTAATGCATGCATTTTAATTTATAATGCCGAGCCAGCCATTGAGGCTACTTAAGAACTTTACACACACACACGCATACACACACACACACACAGTAGCATGCCTTACGCATGACTGCCTACTTCTCACACCTTGGACGTTGCATATCCTTGTCTAAGCCCTGCCACTTGTCCTGTCTTCGCACTTCTCTCATCAACGTCTTGCCTCACGTTGCAACAGCAACAAAAGCAAACTCAACTAACTGTTGTTGCCGTTCAAACCGGCAAAATCAGCCAACAAAGCGGCGAAGAACGCTTCAAAATATTACGAGAAACTTGGCATTCAAATTCAGATGCTCTATGAGCTCAAAGGACAAGGAAAATACTAGAAATACCAGATATATTTATATAGTAGAGAGTCCAAATGATTTTATTATGAGCATAAGAGTTATAATACTTCAAAAAAAAAATTTATAAAACTATAGATTAAGAATATGAAACGATTTATAAAATAATAGAATAGACAAGAAAGAATAAACGCATTTAATATATAAAGAAAATATTTGCGAAGCCTTAAAAGAATAAATAATACCTAAATAATTCTTTATAATCTTCACAAAAATTTCTTCAATATTGAAAAGCTAAAATATGGCTTAAGTTCTAGTCGAATATTTTTTTTTGTACTTTTCGAACTTTTAAATATTAAATATTTCTCTATATATTATATACCAACAATTTGTTAATGCGCAGTTAATTTTTAAGAAATTTATAAATACATTGTCCAATTTATGCTTGAAACAACTTAAAAGGATTGTTGTTAATGAATATTAATTATGATATAAATATTCAAATTCCATCTAATACATATATAATAATAGGAATATTATATGAATAAAGATACGAATATACAACATGTAAAAAATTCTAATCATCTACTCCACAAAAATAATTTAAGCTTTAATCATAAATTCCCAAGCATCTACAAAGTCCAACAGCCTTCAGTTGTAGTGTAAAGACATGAAGATTTGAAGTTGTTGTTGCATATTAAAAACTTAACAAAGACTTTGATGTGATCTAAAAGAAGTTGAAGGAGAATAAAAAAGTAAGGGAAAACTTCTTCTCGTTAAGCAAAAAGTGCGTGAACTCGGCTTGAACTGCAGCGAAGATGGCGTAGATGGCTTAAGGGTTTCAGTTAACTATCGATTATGGCAATGGATCGAAATGTAGCTTAGGTAGGTATATATATACACACACACTCACATATATACTAATCTATTTATTTAGAACATCTATTTTGTTGTTTTGCATTTTGGTATTCTCGAATGGGGAAAACATGTTGAAAACTTTTAAGCGGCTTATAATTAATGCCGCCAACCCGAGCATTTTCTTTCTCTTAACGCTTTACGCTTTCGCGAGCTGCAGTCTTAGCCCTAGACCTGCCCGCACCCCACCCGCCACACCCACGGCTATGACAAGGTGCGCTTAGATGGCATTTTTCTGTGTCAGTAACAAATACATAACCGGAAATCAAGGAATCATTCAGTAAATAGAAGAAGGCAACCCAAGGCAAGACCAGGCAAGGCAAGACGACGACCGAACATCTTCGTTAGTCGAAAATAATCCTAATGAAATAAGCATGGCCCGTAGCGGTAATTTATTTAAACCCCATTCTAGTCTCAGCCCGACCAAATTGCCCTCTGCTGCTACTGGGCAAAGGCATTTAAATTGTCTCAACTTTTGTTTTGTTGCGTAATAAATTCATTTTTTGTCCTTTACAGCATGTAAAACTATGCATATGTGACCTCACTACCCCTGCCCCGCACTTGCCCTCGCACTCGATCTATTCTCTGTGCTCTGTCTTGGATTTAATCCCTTTGTTGGCAACAATCTATATATATATATATATATATATATATATATATATATATATATATATATATATATTATATATATATATATATATATATATATATATATATATATATATATATATATATACAAA
>NW_022045872.1:910389-947891 GCF_001654015.2 Drosophila navojoa | reverse complement strand
ATATATATATATATATATATATATATATATATATATATATATATATATATACAAATATATATAGGGAAAACTTGCAGATATGTTGATTTGGGCAGCCAGGTGGCAGGAGGCGGTGGATGATGTTGGCGAGGCCAGAAAAACTAAACCAGCCCGAGAGTCCTCTGAATGGATTTTCTTAAGTGGTTCTAAGCTTTGTCTGTGAAGCAAACCAGAAAACATGCTTATACATGCGGCCAAGTGGCTGCCCGACTGACTGACTGACTGGCAGTTCGAGTTCAAGTGCAGGCAGCTGAACGAGTTCTGACTCCGACTCCGACTCCGACTCCGACTCCAGTTCCGAGTCCAGCTCCGGCTCTAGTGGCATTAGCAGCTGCTTAAGGCACTGCAGCACTTCATTAGTTCCAAGTTCGAAGACAAGCAGCAGCAGCAAGGACATCCGCAGCAAGAGCAGCAAGACAATGGACAACTGCGCACGATAATTGAATGCAAGCAAAGCCTGGGCTACGTAACGCTCGCACAACCCCCTGTTGGAAATCACCCAGAAAGAAAGCAGCCCGCTCGGAAAAAGGGGCAGCCGGTGCAGCATGAGTGGGCAGGGCCAACAAAATCACAAGAAGTTGCCAAATCCTTACAAAAGGATTATGATGTGTATTTTTGGTCAAAGCACGTTGATGAGTGCCAAACGACTTTGTTGAGTGTTGAGATTTCTATCTACCTCTCTCTCTCTCTCTCTCTCTCTCTCTCTCTGTACATATATATGTATATATGTTTATGTGCTTATGGTAATGGAAATGGAAATGTAATCTGTGCTTGGAACTAATTCGAATGCCTTTATAAAAGCGTGCAATGGAGTCCATTGATTAATTGATGACATTTAAGTATCGCATTTCGACAGCCAGCTGCATAGCTGAACTAGTGATAGATGAGAGCCACTTAGACCATGCTAGCTAAGACTACGAGATATCCATGTATAATAGAAGAGGCCAAATGTAAAAGAAACAAACTTCCTTGCTCTAAGTCTATACTATATGTTCTTCTATCATCTGTCTTATCTCTTCATCTATCCCATTTCCTTGTTCTATTTACTATTTACTCTCTTCTCTTTTCCATCTTCTATCTACTATCTGTTCTGTTCTGTCCCATCTCCTGCATTTTCCTTCCTATTTTTCCTTTCTTCCCCCTTCTCTCTTTTAGATTTGCTATTTATTGACTTTAGACGTATAATCAGTTTAAGGATATTACGCTAATCGCACACAGATCTGATATATAAGCAAACATACCTATGCAAAGTCCCTTTCAAGTGCTCAAGACAAACATTGGAAAATGTCAATGAATGCAAATAAGCCGAAAATGTAGAAAAAGGATTAAAATTATGAACGCAGGATAAGGCAAACAGACAGACCGAAATGCAGCAGGCTGTCTCTATATATGCAGTCATGTGTGATCACAAAAACACACAAGCACACACACTCGCAGTTAGCCACACAAAAGAAATGCCGGTCACAAAAAGGATTTCGAATCTCTCAAATATTATCAAGTGGAGAACAAGCCGTCGCAGTCGTTGCTATTGGCATTTCTCTTTTGGTCCTGCCGCAGCACTGAGTGGGATTTAAATGTCGATAATGTTGGCAAACACAAGGACAATAATCGAAGGACTATGCCGTGGCGAGTCAAATGTTTGCGCAAAATGTCAAAAAATCGACTGCGACGTGCAGCTCAACCAGAAATAAGCGCACCAACACACAAAAATGTCATTGACTACCCCCCGAGCAGCCAATAGGAGTTAACAATACACATGCACTCACACACACACACACACACGCACTCACACATATGCTGCCAGCCACAAATGTCAAGTTACATTATCACACTTGCATACGCTTTTCAATTGGCAACGCGACGCATCGAGTGCTATTTGCCAGCTGCTCAAATCGATCAGAGCTTTTTTTTTTAAAGGACATCTTCTCGAGGACGAGCCATTGTTAGAGGTGGCTCAGCTAATGCACTGAGAGAAATTGTCGCATGACAGTTGATAGGAAGAACTCTTTCTCTAAGGGATATATGCTCCGAGTCTGTCCATGGCTTTTCCACTGAGAGAAAATATGGGTAAGACTGATTGGGCAAGCTCGTGAGACGAGATGAGAGTAGTAGTACTTCAAAGACTTGAAAAAAGCATACATATATCTATCTAGACTGATATTTCTTTTAAGGTATTGCCTTATCTACTAATCAGAGAAATTTCAGAGTATAAATAACAAACGAATTCAACTTGGAGTGAATATAATAAATTAAATCAAATATATCAATATCTAAAGTAAATGTTACTTAAAAAAAATCGAAATTCAAAGAAATTTCAATTTCAATTACTATAAAAAAAGATTACATAATTTTCAGAATTTTTATTTCGAAATACTTCTGCTATTTCAAGAGTCTATAAAGATATTTCTACTACTTTCCTCTTAAGCAACAGCAAAATGTCTGGAACTTAAAATTTCCGACGGCTTTTGCGTTGTATTTGGAGCTGTTCATAAATTATGTTTTGATTTAAGGCAAGACAAAGCTAAACCTTGAAGCTTGATCGGCTTATTCAAGGAAATGTCTGCTTAATATTATAAACAAATTAAAAATCAATTTTTGCCGTTGCCGTTGCTGTGGATTGTCTTTGGCAGCAGAAAGCAGGCCAGAAGCAACAGTCGGCAGTTGCAGTCGGCGTCGCCGTTCGCAGTCGCACAGGGAATCGTCGCCGGCGTCAGCGTCGGCGTCAGCGTCAGCGTCATCGCAGTTGCCACACATGGCGGCAACCTTAATCACTTTAGTTATCAATATTACTTATTTACGTTGCTCCTACTTAACGCTTAAGACGCTTTGCCTTTTATGCAGTCTGCCTCGGCGAGCGTATGTGTCAAAGTGAGTTATGTACCTATATATAGGTACATATACATACATACCTATATAGGTATGCATATATCTGTGCATATGCAGATAAAAGTTGTGCCCTGCTCTAGCATTACATTTGCTTTTAAATCTTCCTGCTTAAAGCCAAACAAAGTCTTTGAGGAGCGAACGGCAGCGCAACACGCGATTGATTCAATTAAGCAGAGACAGAGCAAAACAAAGGCATACATAGTATATGCCTATATGCCACACAGACATACATATTCTATATATACTTTAAAAGTGTGTAACTGAACACGCATACGCCTAGTTGGTTATGAGCGACTGTCGGCTGCATTGATTAATATAATCCGCTTGAAGACGCTCCCTTCCATGCTCTTAAGTTACAGACTTGCCCTCCCTAGAGACTATATGCTGTTGAGGCGGAGGCGTGGCACCGCTCACCTGCCTCTCCGTCCCCCCACACGCATACAGTTTTAAGTACAAGTTAATGGTGCTTATGCATATTACCCACAAGCCAGCGTACCCATTGCCATATCGAGGCCATTAATACTCAACCGAATGATTTTTTTTTCTCTTTCTTCTTCTTCTTTTTTTTATACAATATTTTAAATGCTCGTTTGGCGCTGGATTTTGATGAGAGTATATTTCGATTGGCATTGGGTAATGGATAATATTTACATATATAGATATATAAATTAATATATTTATCATTGGATTCTTGGTAAAAACAATCTACTGAAGATGTAGACAATACTAAGCAATCGAAACTTGTGATTGATAAATATGTATGAAGATATACCAAGTAATACTTATATGAAAGTGAAAAACGGCTAAAAGTATATTATAGCTAGAAATTGAATAGATCAAACGAGTTTCAATATATACATGTATAATAAAAAGTTATAAAGTTCGATTGAAAACTTTGCTGTTCTGTTAATTCTCATTCATACAACTTTTTAGGCTACCCTCGTATATTGTTATGACTATAAACTTAACAGAAATCTTGAGCGAGTATTGTGCAGTCAGTTTGTTGTTGTTGGCTACTTTTTTCTTTTAAACAATATTTTTCTCTGCCGCTGCTGCTGTTGCTTCTTATGATTTGTGCCTTGTGCTTGTTGTTGTTGTTGTTGTTGTTGCTGTTAAGTATTTCACTGTATTTTAAATCGATCCAATGGCAAAGCGTCTTTGTGCCGTGCGCTGCGAGAGTGCGCTCTCAGCTTAATCCGCTGCCAATGAACTGCGAATGCTGCCGCCGTCGCCGCCGCTGCTTCTGCTGTTGTTGCAGAGGTCGCCAGATGAGCGGCTTTGGCTGCTTTTGAATCGAAGCTGAGAAGGGGGCGGGGACGAAGGCTGTGGGCCGTGCATGAGTCAGTTGAGCCGCGGCTGGGTTTATTAGTGCCGCAGCTCCTGCGGGCCCCCAGCGACAAGCGTCGTCGACTCAACTCTGAGCAGAAGGATGCGGCTGTGCATGTGGATGTCGTTGTGGATGTGGATGTCATTGTGGATGCCGCTGGCGTGTTGGTGTCAGTGTCGCATTTGCCGTATTCGCATTGGTATTTGGGTATTTGGGCTTTGTCTGGTGGGGATGAAATTTGATCCTCTGCGTGGCATCAACAGCAGCAGCAGCAGCAGCAGCGACAGCGACAGCGGCATCGGCAGCGTATTTGCATTAAGCGTAACCTTTTGCTGCTGCCACAATAACAACAACAACAACAACAACTACAGCAAGTAGAAAAGCAACCACAAAAGCGTAAAAGGGTGCGCTGGCAGCGCTGCCGCCGATACGCCGACTGCCAAGGAGCTTAATTTGAGGAGGGGATTTACGCTGTGGCATTATAATTCTTTCTTTCATTCCTTGCCCCGCGCACTCTTCATTTTTTTTACTTTTTATTATTATTATGCCTTGGCATCTTATTCTTTGCGTTTTTTTTCTTCTTCTTCTTCTGTGGGGATTAAGCAAATTTCTGTAGAGATTTGCCAGTTAAGGCGCAGTGCAGTGTCTTGCATTGATTAGTTGTTGCTGCGCGGATTAGTTGCATCGGGTTACGCAGCGCGAGCAGAGCGCACACAAGCACACACAATCGCGCACACACACACACACAACGACACTCACACTCCAATAGCTGACAGCCTAAGTCCAAACAGTAACAAAAACTAAAGCTCGCTAAAGATGCATATGCCTGTCCCGCTCTCACTGCTCCTCTACCCCACCCAGTCCAACGATTGCCTCTCTGCAGCTCGCTCTCGCTCTCGCTCACTCCTTTGCTCTTTGCCCTGCTCTTCAAATCTTAAACATTTATCCGCGCGTATTATGTGGCCAACTCTGGCTAATTGCCAGGCCGCATTAAGCGTGGCCACACTCACACTCACACTCGCACACTCACTTACACACACACACGTGTAGCTTTATTCATTTATAACATTTGTTTGTGTTGTTTTTTTCCTTTTTTTTCGATTCGCTTTGGGGCTTTAGTTGGTAGCTGGCTTTAGTGTGTGTGAATTGAGTGTTGTTTATGTGAGTGTTGTTTTTGTTGTTGCTACTCTTTGTCACTGGCATCAACATCAACACCATCTGCGGTATTCAATTTAAGGGGATTAACTGCTAATTTTTTGCGATTTCACTCAATGCCAGCAGACTTTTTATCTATATGGCGTTTTCATATGGCTATATGTACATGAACATGTACATGTACATGTGTATGTGTGCGTGCTCCAACCGCCTGTGGAGTCAACAATGCAGCATGTCCTTGCACATGGAGTCATTTGCCGGCGAAAGCCACGCAACGAGCTTAAAAGGGCAATTGGCATTAAATAGGGAAATACTCCAAAAAGTAAAATAAAGAGGGAAATTTTAAAATCGGCTTCCGCCAGCTTTATAGCACGATGGGGAAATTCTTGTTTTTCGAGCGAAATGTTATAGTTGAAGAGGAGTGTCGATGCCATCACTGCTTAATTATGTGAAATATTTTATGTTTACATAAGTCAATTTACAGTTTTGTTGTTATCGGTAAGCAGCAATAATATTTATCGACTTTTCTGTACTAATTGATAACAACAATTGTGAAATGCCCAATTTATCGGGCTTATGATAAAATATATCAATATTGAAAATAATTACAAAGAATAAAATATTTAATCTATAGACCAACATTACCCCACCCCGAAAATTAGATAAGCGAACATAAATTGCTTAAAAAAAAAAAATAAGATATTTAATAAACTATAATATTTATCGAAATTATAATTTTTAGTCTCTTGAATATGTTAACAGATAAGACATTTACAGATAAGAATTTACAGACAATTACAGAATCTTATAGGCAGCCATTGCTGCATGAAGCGTAAAAGAAAGAGAGTGATGTGCTAGCAAATACCCTCTACATGTCAAACTATGTGTTACTTTTAGAAGACTGATCTTATGGTAAACATCATATATAAAGTACACTAATTTATGAGAACGTTATAATATTCTTTATATTAGCTTCCGTACTTGAGCAGCTTCAATAGATGCAAACGTTATAAACTACTTATATATCAGATATTTGACATCTGTTAAGTTCATATGTACATATATTCAGGGAACGCTTGTTATCTTTACAATCGAATCTCTATTATTCTAAGAGCTTTAGCTTACAGCCATTAGACCGTGATTTGAAGTACATAATCTCATTTCCCGTTGCCTGAAACATTGGCCTGCGTATAGATTAATCTTAGACAAATCCATTGGGTACTGTAAATTGAGGGTTGTTTCAAGATGTACAGCCCTTAGTAGAGTAGATAGTCTGCTTAGGATGATAAATTCACTAAAAAATCAATTCTTACTTATTTAACTCACAGAGGCTTGATGCCACCCTCGTCCTTAAATGCTAGTATCAGAAACGATCTATAAATATTTATTAGAATAGCTTTAGCTGATCGTCGCATTTTGAATCGCTCACCAATTGAAATCAGTTCAGACTCTATTATTAGCTGCGCAATAAGTGGGCATACGGTTAACTAAGTAACTGTGAAACGCTGTTGCTTGAATCCTAATTGCTCGCACACACACACACACACACACACGCAAAGAGAACGTGAGAGCGTGAGCGAGAGAGCGTGAGTGTGCTAGCTAAGCAACGCTAGTTGCTATTCCCATCTCAACAATTTCTGCTGGTCCCTTGCCATCAGCTGCTTTCACTTATCATTTTAGCCTTTATTTTATTTTCACAGCCTTATTCCTGTTGAGCGTTACGTGTGTTTCACGTTGTTGTTGTTGTTGTTGTTGTTCTTGCGGCTTAGCATGTGCCTGTGTGTGTCTGTGTGTGTGTGTCTTTGGTTAGGCGCTAGGATGAGCGCACTTGCCGCTGTCTTGAGTGCAAAAGCGCGACGGCTCTGTTGTTGTTATTGTTATGCATTGTTGTGTTTGTATTTGTTGTTGTGCCATCTCTCTGCTGCCAGCTTAATGTTTGTGTCTGTGTGTGTCTGTACGTGTGTGTGTGAGTGTGTAAGCTCCACTGGGATGCCAAACAGTAGCACAAAACAAAATCTAGTGAACTTCATAGGGATTAGCCTGCACGAAAGCAACAGATTTAAAAGCTTTTGCTCTGCTTTTTAAGTTCATTTGTGCGCGTTTGTCTGTCTGTGTGTGAGCTCTGCTCTGCCTGTGTGTATATGTATGTGTGCTTGTGAGGTATTGTTGCTACTGCTATCCCTGCTGCCGCCTGCCTTTGTTGACAAATGCGACTTGACAGTGGTGTGGCAAATCTCGTCTGGCGACACAAACCAAATCTCCTCTCTATATGTGTGAGTGTGTGTGTGTGTATGAGTGTGTGTATTGCACATGCCGGCTCCACATGGTCTTGGTTTTGCACTTGGTCTTTGGGTTCACTTAACACTTGGCATAGGTCACTTTTATATCGCACTTAATAACTTGCAGTCACATTCATTCACTATCGACGCACTGGATTCCATATATGTATGTGTGTATGTAAATATATTTATGAATATCCATATATGGGCACTCGCATTGGTATTTATATTTCAGCTACAGCTGCCTTTTAGACATGCGCGCACGCCTAATCCTCCATGCACCCAGAACGTAATCCAATTGCACACCAACGCACAAAATAACAACAGCAACAAGAACAACAACAACAACATGAAGCAGAACCGGCGCGAAGTAAAAATACGACACGAAAATAAATTCAAAATAAAGAGAATGAGTGAGAGAGCAAAGTGTAAGACGAACCTTCTTCCAGCATGTTTGGCACGATACTAAAAAGCAGTGCGGAGCGCACAGCACGTTTTGGCGCCCCATGCGATGCAAACACGCACACAAAACACAGAGCAAGAGAGCGAGAGAGCAAGCGGCAAGCGAGCGTAAGAGCGCAAACACACACACACAGATGCACGCGCGCACAGACACAATGGCAGCCACAGATATCAACATGTGGCCCGGCTCTCTGCCATTACATTCGCTGCTCGCACACACAGACACGCTCGCTCGTTCGCTCTCGCTCTCACTGGCTCAGTGCTGCTCGTTGAGCCTGGGCCGCATTACGCTTATCAAAGTATATCTCAGGGATTATACGAAATGAATGGAATTAAGGATTAATTTCCAAGGGATGTCATTTCGTTTTCGGATAATTCTCTCTGTGTGCGTGTGTGTGCATGTATATGTGTGTGTGTGTATTGCGAACAGCTTACGCTATAATGGATTCAGGTTCGCACTGATGCCACAGTCGCCCCTTCCGCATTTGCCATGGGTTTTTTCTTGGTTTATAAAAAATACACCCGAGTTTATAATGCCAAAGCGGGTTATAAGACATAGGCGGCGAATTGTATAAATATATATGTACGTGCTTTATATGAGCGTATAATAAAAGAGGTGTGCATTGATTAGAACCTTGTCTGATATTGGATAAGGCGCGTATGAATATTTCGAGAATTTTACAACTAGATAAAACTCACGATAATATAAGATAAGTGCTGTTATGTAATTACTAACAAAAAATGTATGAGTTGCTTACAAAATTGTGAAATATTCAATCAGCTATTAGTTAGCTTTGACTACAATCTTAGTTTCTGAAGATCTTAGAAAATATATATAAAAAATATATAAAATATATATATACACATCCGATATAAATTATCTCTTGTAGAAGGGCATTACAAATTCAGTATAAATTTAGCCAACAGCCTACAATACAATTGATTTACGCCTAACTGTGACCTTATTATAGACATTGCTCTCACACAGGCTGAGAGCCGACGTCTGACGTCCGCCCCCCCCTGTTGATGCTTAATGGGCTGCCAAACGACGCCACTGCTCATTATAATACCAAGCGATCCATAAAACGAAGAGTTAAATCCGAAATAATAATCCCGCACGAAATTAAATCCCTCGCCCACACGCGCAAAACCCCAAACCCCGAAATGCTGAACGCCGCAGCATCTACGGCCTCCAATGCCCCCGCTCGCCTTCTCCCTCTCTCTCTGCCTCTCCCTCTCTCCTTCGCTCTCTCTTTCTGTTTGCCTGGAAAAAAGTTAATCCCCACAGCAGCATCAGCAACAGCAGTCGACAGCGTTGGCGTTGGCGTCGCCGTCGACGTCGACGTCATTTTATCCGCCAACTTCAACTGTGGGGCTGTCACTGCTGCGCTGTGTGTGGTGCGGCCTCAGCTCCCCTTTGACCCCCGCCTCTGCATCGACTCAGCTTGTTTTTGGGCCTCTCACTGCAGTTGGCTGCGACGCTGGCTGCGCTGCTGGTTTAAGGATTAACACAGACGCAAACATTGCCAGCACGCACACACACAGACACGCACACATACACACACACACATGCACAACTAAAGCACGCAATGGGCAAGAGCACAAAATCGTTGGGATTAATGCGGGATCTACTTTATTGCGAAAATATGCTCGACCAGCGCGAGTCTCCCCTTCCTCCATCTCTCCTATCTCTCTCCTCTCACTCTCTCTTTGCTTCGTTCTCTGCGGCACGTCCTGTCCAGTCATGGCAAATAATTTGGCTGGCGTTGGCGTTGGCATGGATTGTAGCGACTTAAACGAATTGGGATTACGTTGCGTATGATTCATATAAAGGCTAAAACAACAACAACAAGCCAAATGGCTTTAAACAACAACAACAGCAACAACAACATGTGGCATGTGGCATGTGGCATGTGCGTTTCCATTTATGCATGCTGCATTGGTTGGCTGCTTGTTTGCCGCGAGGGGGTTAGCCGGGATTGGGATTGGGGTTGGGGCTGGGATTGGGTTGGGTTGCAGGCATTCGAACGGATTACAGCAAGCAGAGCCAAAAGCCTCAGCCCAACCCTCGCTTTTTGTGCACAAATTGAAAATGACCAAGGCAAGGTTTGGCAGGGTTGGGCCTGGGGCTAGCTAGGGCAGCTTTTGGCCCAATATGCTGGAAGCTGCCCTGGGATAATCCTTGAGGCGATCAATAAAGCGCTGCCAGCCTGACTGATGGCCAGACACACACACACACACACACAATGTGGCAGATAGAGAGGCAGACAGACAGGCAGACGGAGAGCGAGAGACAGTTAGACAGGCAGTTGGACAGCTTTGTGGTGCGGGTGATGGAATTGGCATTGGGATTAGCAGTCCAGACTCAGAGCGAGAGAGGCATGCACCTGGCACACACACACACACACACACACACACACACGCACACGCACTCACACTCATACATGGCATTACTTTAGCTGGCAGCTTAATCCCAACTGCTTCGCCTCTGCAGTTTGAAAGCAAACAGGGCGACGGCAAAACAAAAGCTTAACTGCGAAAGGAGTCGACGTCGTCGTCGTCGTCGTCGAGCAACGAAACTTCTCTTCATTTGTGCCTGATGGGATTAGAGCTAAAGCCAGATAAAGGGATAAAGGATTTCAAATTCGAAATGCGTGCCCGGTCGGCGCATCGGCAAAAAGTTTTTTGGCCGCCGTTGTTGTTGGCCGACAACTTTTGGCGCCAAATTCGCATGCAAAGCAGGCAGCGCACAGACAGACGCTACCCTTTTAATAGAGAGCGAGAGAGAGAGAGAGAGAGAGAGAGAGGACAGAAGAGTCAGAGTTAGTTACTTGGTCTGAGGTCCAGGTCGTGGATAAGTCGAAAACTTGATGCTTACAGCTAATGTCCTTTGGTTTTGTGGTGCCGATTTTGCGGCAGGGGGTTGGTGGTGTGGTGGTGTGGTGGTGTGATGGTGGTGGTGCTGTTGCTGCTGGTGGTGGTTGCGTTTGCTGTTGTTATTGTTGTTGTTATACTTCGTTTAGCTTTTGCTGATGCTCCTCAAGTTGATTATGATGATGATGCCGATGATGATGATTGTTGTGTTTAAGGGACTTAAAGCCGTCCATGCAAATAGGGATTAAAGGATCAAGGGAATGTGGCCTACACGATTATCAATAGAATAAAGGCAATGTACCGCAATGTTGTTCTCGGACAAAGGGGCTTTTAAGGGGCTTTAATTGGATGATTGCATTCCGTACCTGTACCTAATTTATATGCGGAAAGTTAGTTGAACAATTAAAAATTTCCAAAAGCTGATTCCACAATACTGATAAAAGAATGTACCTAAAAAAAATACTTAGCAAGATTTATATGCATATATACACTATAGCATTGAATAGAGGGATGTACCTAATATACCTTACCATTTAATAATGAAATATATTTATTGAATTGCAAGCTAGTTATTGTACGTAATTCTAATTTTGGTATATCTGACTTTATTTGAATATCTATGAGTAATATTTGCCTTACGCATAGCTCCAAAATTAACGGTTTCGCAAATCCATTAAGCTCACACATTATCTTGCTGATAGATAATTTGTGGCCATAAAATATGGGTAATTTTTGAAGAATGTGAATCACGATTGCCCTCAAAAAATACATTAATCTATTGTCCACACAAAAAAATCTTATCTAATTGCCACGAAATGTTACTCAATGAAAAGATATACGAAAAACGATCAGGGAATAACCAAACAGTTGTCAATTTTGTTAAATGGAAAGAGCTTAGTTGGGAAGATATAACACTGAAAGATATGTATATAGATGTACATATGTGTAGGTAAGCACATACTAAGTGCAGACCCGCACACACACACACACAAATATCTACACGGCCATACACTTAACCTGGCTAGAATCCTGGTCGGCCTTTTGGCCCTAAGCCTAAACTTTGAGCAGCAGCAGCTCCTAATTACAACTATATGCCAAAACATGCTTAAGAAACCCTAAATGTAATTCCACTTGTGTATTAATACAACACACACACACATACAGAGAGAGAGAGACACACACACACACAGACGCCCACACATATGCACACAAGTAGCTAGCTAAAGTTATCGTAAGTGATTTATCATTGTTATTGTTGTTGCTTTTGTTGTTGTCCTGCTTGTTGTTATACTCTACATAACACTTAGTATAGCTGGCTCTGGTTCCCTATAGAACATACCATATATATTAAGTAGTTGAGCGATTAGAGCTAAAAGAGTGAGCATGTTTTATGAGACCTTATGGTTGAGAACATGTTATGGAATCAAGATTTTGCTTGGATTATATTCTCAATACTTTATAGGTTACTAGAGAATATTTTATTGACCACTTGTACGATATTTGATCGATATCGTAATATGTAAAAATCATTATATTAATTTTAAAGTATGTAGTAAAAAGGCTTATAAAAGAAACGATATAGCTAAAAGTTGAAGCACCACAAAAAATATGGTATATCGTATATTGAATGTCGTATAGGGTTTGGAATGAGAATATAGCGAATATCGTATATAAAGTATAAGACTTAGTAATATTAATGTAGATATGTGAAATGTAGAATATCGTGTATCCAATGTCGGATGTCCAATATCGTATTTCGAATATCGTATTTAGAGTGTCGAATTCCATAGATAAAACCGCATACACCAAATATCCTAAGGGAAATCCTAAAAATCGTATATCCCATCTAATACACGAATATCGTAAATAGAATATCAACGACTATCGTACTGCACTACTTAATATGCAATGTAAGCTATAGCATAACTACTTATTAATCATTTAAATAATCACTCACTGAGTATCTGCTAGTCGTGCATATCTATTATCGTATATATATATATATATATATATATATAGAATTAGATTTCTACTTATTATTGTTTGCTTCAAAGTATCTTGATAATCACGTGGCGGCGAGTGTGTACCAGAGGCAGACAGAGCTTCAAATGCGACGACCCAAAGTATTTATTTGATTATAAGTCAGTGGAGAGCGCATGAGAGAGAGAGAGAGAGATGGTTAGAGGGGTGACTGAGAGAGGGAGGTGGAAAGTTGGCCACATGCGTCGCTGAAGACTTTAAGCTGTTCGTAATGCGCACTGTCTAGTTTATGCACAACACAAAAGGTGCCCAAAGGATGCGGATGTGGATGTGCTTGGAGTGGGGGCACGAACGGGGGCTGGTACTGGGGATAAACTTAGTGTTCAGCTGAGAGATTCAGGCGGGAGCTGCAGCTGTTGCTGCTGCAATTCGATTGAATTCGATTTGCTTTTGCAGTACATTTAAATCCCAAAACTTGAAGCTGGAAACAGCTTCTGCTGTCGAATTTCCAGTGCGTAGCAGATAAGGATTAACTAGCTCCTGTGCCACACAACAAGGCACACACGCACACACACACACACTCACACAGCTGCAAATTTGTGCCTTGGCCTAAGAGGCAGGCAGGCAGACGACATACAGAAGTAGTACATGATGTTGGCTTAACTCAATCGGTAGCACCTGCAACTGCATCTGCAATCAGCTGTAGCTCCTCCAGCTGCAGCTTTAGCTCCGGCCAGCCTCCAGCTTTTTTGTTTCACATATCCTGCTCTGTTTTGCTTATAATTCCGAAAATGTGTTGCCTCCTGTTGCGTTTGGCATTTATTTGAATTTGTATTCGGGCGACATATTGTGCGTCTATATCATGGGGTTATGCCTTTTTGTGGGCAGCCCGGGCCGACGGCCGGGTCGGGGCGCAAATCCTTTGCACAACTCGGAATTTGTGCCAGAGGCAGCAGATGGGGCCAAATCCGAGAATGAAGTAAACCGGACCACCGATTGCCAAAGCTACAGCCTGTCTGCTCTAGCTCTCCCATCTCCCTCTCGCACTCTCTCTCTCTCGCTCTGTCTGTGCATAACGCTTAACACTTAAGCTGCAACCGCGGCAGCAGCAGCAGCAGCAGCAGGACTTGGCATTGCCAACATGAGTACGTTCATCATCATACATACGTATACGTATTTGTATTTGTATATGTATTTGCATTTGCATTTGCACTTGTATCTGTATCTGTATCTGAACAGCAGCTACTTTTGCAACTGATTGCGAAATTTGTGGCACAAACTGCTAAAGCGAGCAACCCAACCGACAATCGCCTTCGAAATACCTGCCAACACACAGCCCATGTCCCCCATCTAACCCAGCTCCTCCCCCATCTGTCTCTCTGTATCGCTTGATTACCAGAAAGCTTGGGCGACACTCTTGATGATTTAACACAGAAGGCAACAAGGGGTACTCGTTACCCGTTACCCATTACCCATTACCCATTACCCGTTACCCGTTACTGGTATTAGGCTACGGCCTTGGGGGCGGCGGCTGGCTTTTTGGGGGTTGCTGGCTGGATTATCGAAATGCTGCAGAGCACCTGGACAGCTAATGTACAGTTGGATAAACATTTTAAAGATATTTGCGTTCTGTGTAACAGTTGATCAAATAAATGTAGTTTTTCTAGAGATACGCAAGTAAGACCTTAAATGGAGTTGGAGTTAAGTTTAAACAGATAAAGAGAACTCTATAATCATTATTTCTGTGTATTTATTAGTACATATTTTACTCAGACTTAACTTTTTCAATATTTAATTGTAATACTTTGTAAGTTTCAGTTCTATTATCTGACTTTTTGCATAAGATTTCTTGTACCATTCGATTATTGCTTATATCATTTGTAGATCATGAAATTTGATCTGTGGTTCAACAGTTAAATTTAGTCTTTCATCAATTGTGTGGCATCAAATTTAAATTGAAACGAACTGAAAGCCATGCACACACACACACACACACACACATACATATATATATGTACACACATCAGCTCACACCCATTTCACGATCCGTTTGGAATATGCATAATGTGAGTCGCGCATTTTTGAATCCTGAGTATGTGCTTATGTATACAGAGAGAAAGAGCCGCCTGGCTTATGACAGATGCCGCTGCTGCTGCCGCTGCTGCTGCTGTTGCAGCTTCAACAAATGTACGCTGACCCTGGCAACTGCAGTGCACAGAGCTCTGCCCAAACAACAATGGTCGAGCGGAGGTCAATTGGAGGCTATATGGGAGAGCCACTGAGGGGCAGAGAGGTAGAGGAAAGCTAACAGGTGAGGGTGTGGCCGGAGGAGGCGGAGAGCTGCTCTGGTGAACGCGTTGATCCACAAACGTGTCGTTAACTAAGGCGCAGTGATTTTCAATTGCAGAACGCGACAGAAAACTCGACGTATGTGTGTGTGTGGCACGTGTGTGTATGTGTGTGCATAAGCTTATAGGTGCCACTGACACAGCTGTGCATGGGTGGGCGTGTGAGTGAGGCCAGCCAGCCAGCCCGGCTGCCCGGCTGCCTGCCTGCATATTGACAAGTGCGGCCGTTGGGGGATTTATTAAGGCTAACGTATGAAAATTTTGCATACTAAACGCTGCATAAATCGAATTCGCATGCGACAAATAAAAATTGCCCAAAAATGCAAAAACAGCTTCATTTGCAAAACTGTTATATAGATGTGGGTGCTGGCGCCGAGTGGGCGGTTGGGTGTGAGTGGGTGGATAAATATCGTGTTGCGTCGTTGAGCAGCTTAGGCATAATAAACATACGCAAACGAAAACAAACAAACAGATTTACATATAAACAGTGCAAGAGCGACAGAGAGAGAGAGATAGAGAGAGAGGCGCATACATACATATATACAATTGGAAAACGTATGGCAAGGAAATGTTAAATGACAATAATAACAGCAACAGTAACAATAGCAACAACAGCAACAAGGATACAATAACCTTTCCATTCTCGCATATTCGCTTGATGCCGTTTTGCTGTGCAAATCCTCAAAATACACTACAAAACACATTACACACACACACACACACACACACACTGTCTCTCGCACACATTCATACATATTGTATTGAGCCATTCACAAATTCAAACAAAATTCAAATCTAACGCACGTTTCTATCCGAACTATCATGCACATGCTGCCCACCTGAGCCACGCCTGAGTCCGCCCCGGACGCCTCACGCCCCTTAAAATTCCTAGCTCCCAATTTTGGGTTGGCTGCCTTTCAATTCGGGCAGAGGCAAAACGATTTAGCCAGCAGCTTAACAGCAACAGGGACAATCAAGCAGGACACAACAACAACAACAACAACAACAGCAACAGCATCAGCAAAGTTTTTGGCTCTAATCACAACGTGCTTTCAATGCGAATGCGACTGCAAATACATTGCAAACTGATTCACAGAAATATATCGCATAAATATAAAACTATATAACATTTGAATAGGAATTTGAAAAGTGAAAGAAGTCTAATAAATACTGCCGCGCTTCAGATGTCCACAAATCATTTTTAAGATATTTAAAGTACTACAAGAAACTATATAAAATAAAAGCAATATAATTAAAATTAAAAAAAAAAAAAATGTCTAAAAATATTAAAAACAAGGAAAATATTTTTTTATGCAATTTAAATTATAAAAATTGCTGAGAAAATCTTTAAAAATTAAAAACATTTAAGAAAATTTTTTTAATAAGGCAAAAATATTTTTGTAATGCTTAGAAATTCTAAGTTAGAATAAATATGATAAGGGATCTTTAATATAATAAAAAACTAAATAAAACATATTATAACTTTAGTAAAAACATTAATAATATTTTTAAAAATTCTATAAGAACATATTATATATTAAATATAATTTTCTTAAGAAAATTTGTGTACAAAAATTATAAAAATATTTAAGAAAAATCGATTTAAAATATTTTAGCATATATACCTATGATAGGTTAGGTATAAAACAATTATTATGCTTCAATACAAATTTTTAATGAATTAATTAATTTTTTTAATTGAATCTCTAGCCACTAATTACGATATTCAATTTTTCTCCGATTATTTTCACTATATATTTGCCACTTGATTTACCTATAACACATTTCCTTCCTCATATGGAAACTCCAAAGGCAATTCAAGTCTGTTTTTTCAACACATCGTAGACATTACACAGACTTATGGCAGACACTGTGAGTGTGTGTGTGGAGCATTGCAGCGCCTGCGGCAATTGAAAACTTACATGCGGCACAGCGCGGCCATAAATTGGACGTAATGCCAAAAACAACCTGTTGAGCTCACACACAGCACAGAGCTCAGAGCTCAGAGCAAAGCAACAAAAAAAAAAAGAAAAAGAGCAACGCGATAACGTTGCGTATACGCCGCGAGTGCCGGCAGCAACAGCCAAGGAATCAACTCAAATACGCCTACACAAATGTTGTTGTTGTTGTTATTGTTGTTGTAGCTGTTATCCTGCATTGGCCACAGCTACAGCCACATGGCCCAAATAGCTCCACAAGTGTGTGTTGACGCAACAGACCAAACGAGGGCGCTAAACGAGTGAGTGTCTGTGTGAGAGTGTGAGTGTGTGTGTGTGTGGGTGTATGTGTGTGAGTCCCTTCGTGCTCTCTGCAACCACAGCGAAAGCAAAACGAATGTTTGTTTGCACACACAACAGAGAGAGAGAGAGAGAGATAGAGAGTGAGGTGGGAAGCGATTGATGGAGAGAGAGAGAGAGTGAGTGCGGAGCAGAGGCACTACGAATGCCAGATGGAAGGTAAAATAAACGTTATGAATGCTTCATATGCTTAATCCAGGGGATTTGGATGCATATGCGATGAGTGTGCGCTGCATGCGAGTGTATGTATGCATGTGCATGTGTGTGTATGTGCAATTTGAATGGGCGCCAACGAACAGACGTGTGTTTGTATTGGTATGCAAAAGGATTTTAGATTCGGCAAGCGACAATCTATCTGACAAATACAACAGCTACCAAGTAGCAACTGTAGCTGCAACTCGAGATATATAAATATGTGTATGTGTGTGAGTGTGTGTGTGCTGTGCATGTGACAGAGATACACGCTTTGTCCATGGCTAAACTAGTATTGATGAACTAAACAAGATTACCGCAGCAGGGCCACTCACAAAGATGCGACAACAAGCAAGCGGATGTAGATAGAGAGAGAGAGAGAGATAGATAGATGTAGATATATATATTGTATAATGTATATCTACAATGTCTGCTTATAGCCTGGTTAAAGTTGCACAAATCCTTAAAGCTGCCATGCAACATGGGGCACACACTCACACACACACACACTCACATATAATCACCAGTTTGTGAGGCTGGCATTTTTATAATGATGCGGTTCGCCTCTATTATTGAACGCTCCATAGAGGCGGCTGCCGCTGCCGCTGCCGTTGCCGTTGCTATTGATACACTGCCCCGGATTAAGGGTATTTGTGCATTGGTACAGAAATAGCAAAGCGATCGACCCCAGACTCCCCGAGTTCTTCATTCTAGCTGGGATTTAGTTTCGCTTTTGGATTTATGTGTGATTTATGCAGCAAATGCGACTAACCAAATTCGATTGCAATTAGAGCCCTTAATCAGTTTTGTGGCCGCTTCTAAAATATTTAAGCGATTGCCGTGAAATTTCAATTTAATAGCGTGAAATTCACTAAATTTAATCAATATGCAATTTGGCATATGCTAAGTTATTCATGGCGGGGTTTTTCGACAGAAAACTTCATATTTTGGCCAAATAACATAGCTGATATTTGGTTAACTGGTTTTAAAGTTGGCTTGGCCAATAGCCAAACTGTTTGCCAAAATATTTAAGCAAATTTATGTAAATTAGATTTTAGGGTTTAAAAAAAAGAAAAGTTAAGCTAAATGTGATAATTTGTCTATCATTATTATCTATCTTATTAGCGGATTTCGAAGTTATCTATCTATCTTGCTGTACTTAATATTGATACATCGTCTATCCCTCTCTTTCTCTCACTCAAGCAAGCTTATTATCTATTTTTAACTGTCTGTAATTCATTTTTTTTTATATCTGTGCATCTCTCTCTCTCTTTCGTCCTCGTTCTCTATATCAAATAGTTTGTTTCTCCCTCTTTCTGTATTTCTCATTATGCTCTCACTTTTAATTTGTTTCTCTTTGTAGCTTTTCTTTCTCTCTCTTTCGTTTACTCGTTATACTCTCTCTCTTTTTCTCTTTCTCGCCCAATCCTTCACTCATTCTATATATCTTTACAACTCTCATTTTCGTTCTTGTTCCATATCTTTCTATCTCCATTTCCCATTATCTGTTAATATCTATAATATCTAATATCTGTTAATATCTATCTATCCCCCCCCCTCTCTCTCTCTCGCTCTCTCGCTCTCTCTCTCTCTCTCTCTCTCTCTCTCTCTCTCTCTCGCTCTCTCGCTCTCTCTATCTCTCTCTCTCACTCTCACATATTCACTTATGAAAAAGTATGCTTAAGATTTGTACTCAGCATTAAAAACATTCCTATAATATCAAAGCAGCCGCTGGTTTCAATATTTCTATTTAATATTTAGTAATAAACCAATATTAAAATATATAAAATAAATTAAATATTAAAGTATTTGGGCAAGGATAACAAAAGTTCGATTTGAGAACCAATTGTAAAGATATTAAAATTATTATTATATTTACACAACTATTGATATTATTATTAATAATAATATAGCAATATTAAGTATATATGTATACCCAATCGATCTTACATCCACTTTGAGGACTTCTCTTCAGCTTCCCACTACTTTTTTTAGCTTGAACACTTTTAGCCATTTCCCGCTCCGTCGATCAGCTCTAAATAGCTGCGGCGGCTGTCTGAACGTGGGCAACTGGCGGAAAAACACCTTCAAAACTCCATGCTCAACATCTGTTAAAGCAGGACAATCGATTTGGCGTAAAGTGTTGCTCAAAACACACACAAATACACACACACACTATACATACACAAACACACACATATATATATACGCTCATTCGGTTAGTTGTAAATGAGTCTCGAGGGTCTCGATGGGGCTGCCCGCGCCCGTAATATGTCTTGTTGCTTGTTTGACAGTTGTTGTTGTTGCTGTTGTTGTTGCTGTTGTTGCTGTTGTTATTGCTGGGCAGAACAATCGTAGTTATATTTTTAAACGCAACTACGCGCTGCTCAGAGCGATATTGATCTTATTTCAATATGCCAGCCACCGACTTCGCATTCGAATCGAGAACTTGAAGTTGGCTTTTAATTTGCTGCTGCCGTTTGCCGTCGTTGCAGTTGCAGTTGCAGTTGCAGTTGCAGTTGCAATTTCCTTATGGCAGTCACTGTTGCTGCTGCTGCTGTTGTTGTTGCTGTTGTTGTTGTTGCTATAGTCGCACCTATGCGGATCGTCTGTCGGCATTTTGCCATTGATCTTTGGCTATGTTCTTTTTCTCCTTCTTGCATTTTGCCTTTGCTTTATTTTCAAGTTGTCAACGTGGGCGAGAAAGGCCGCTCGATTGCCCCGGAAAAGGGGGCGGGCCACACTTTGATTTAGTAAGCCGTAATTACAGCTGAATTGTGACCAAGCCCCAGTTAGCTACTGCACAGCGAAACCACTGGCAACAGCAATCCTAGAGCAACGAAGAGTGGCTCAAGAAATTCGTGAAGGAGCTGAGGCCAGCGAAGGGAGAGAAACTGTTTGAAAGGGAGAAAGGGAAATACGGAGAGAGGGTAGAGATTAAAGCCAGGCAGGGGGAGAGATAGTAACAGAGAAAAAGAGATGAAGAGAGAGAGAGGTAAAAAGCTCCACTGAAAAAGGGATAGGAAGAATAGGAGAGCGTGAGACAGAGGGAGACAAATACAAAGCAATGGGCAATGGCTGGTAAATAGAAAGATGCGCATACAGAGAGCAAGAGGCAGAGAGAGAGAGAGAGAGAGAGAGAGAGAGAGAGAGAGAGAGAGAGAGAGAGAGATAGAGAGAGAGATAGAGAGAGAGACAGAGAGAGACAGAGAGAGAAAGAGAGAGACAGAGACAGAGAGAGAGGGAGTGAGAGCGCGAGAGAAAGCGCTAGAGAGAAAGAGACAGACAGAGAAAGAGAGACACCGAATGAGAAAGAGAGAGATGTCAGCAAAACGCCAGAGAACAAGGAATATGGACAGGAACGACGGGAAAAGAGAGTAAAAAGAAGAGGGGCTTAGACAGAAAAAGCAGATAGGAAGAGAGAAAGCTACATACATAGAGAAGAGAGAAAGGGATAGAGACCACGAAATAGAGAGTAAAACCGGCATTGAGAAAGAATGAAATAGACAGAGTTATCGACAGACAGAGACAGAAAGACTAACGAAATGCAAAAGAAGAAATATAAGAAACAGGGAATCATATACATATTATTATTACTATTTATATTATTATTAGTATTATTAGTATTATTATTACTCTACATTCAGTCTGTGCTGCTTTTGGCATCAGCAGAGTCTGGCAACATTCCTGCTCAATTGCCAGCGAACAACAGCCATAACCATAATACTAACAATAACAAATTAGAATCGCATGGCAGTTGCCGATTAATTAACACACACATACACACACACACGCATACAATCAGCGCAGTTGTTGCTCTCGAGTTGGCAGCTTCATTGTTTGTCGCTCATTAGGAAAATGTTGTGGGCATCGACAACGCTTAATGTTGTTGCTGCTGGTGTTGTTGCTGCTGCTGCTGCACATTAAAAAGTTGCCGACAAAGGCAACCCTAAAACGGGGCGGCAACCCTTGGCTAAGCATAATTTCAAAACAAAATCGCGCCGTTTATGCAAATCGCGCGGCAGCAGCAAAAGGCGTCTTGGCATGCAAAATGCAAAATGCAAAATGCGAAATGCGAAATGCGCTTCTCAACAAGTGGCCGCCGCTGATTGCTGCTCGTATAGACTAGGCCCGATGCACTGACAATATGTCATAGACATCACACATGACGTCATATCAGCAAAAACAAACCAACATAAGCTGAAGGCGAATGAAAACTTGCAGCTTGCTGCTTGCAACGGGAGCCAACTGCAGCGGCTAGCGGCATTCGCTGGAAAACCCAAACGCAGCACATTTCGGCGGCTGTTCTCAGCAATCTTTTGTGTAATTGGAAGCCCGAGTCTTGGCGGGCAAAACGTTTTGAACCCGCTCCGTAGCCTTTGGCGTGGGAATACGCCAAATATATATGCACCGACTCACACCCCGCGCACAGTGGGGCCAACGGCAGCAGCTACAGCAGAAACCCTTTCAGCTCAGAGTTGGGCATGTTATGCAGAGAATTTGCATTGCAGTGGACACTATGTCTGTCTATCTAACAAATAGACTAAGCCTTTTGAAGTCATATACTTCAACTAGACTTCGCCGATGTTTTTGAAGCATTGGTAAGGTAAAAGGGAACTTACAGATGCAAAAGTATCTCGAATAAGCCAAAGTTTCTTTATAGCACTAGATAATATTCAAAAGTCTTCGCATCTTAAGGACACAAAAATATCTTTGAAGCAACTAAAACATTCAAAAGTATCTTTGAAGCTACTGAAAGATACATAAGTATCTTAAAAGCCAAGATATCTTTGTATCAATAAAAATATATAAAGGTATCTTTGAAGCTACTGAATGATACAAAAGAATATTCGAAGTCATTGAAAGATACAAAAGTATGTTTGTTGAAGCTACCAGATACAAAAGTATCTTTGAAGCAACTAAATCTATTAAAACATCCAAAATATATTTGTATCAATTGAAAGATAAAAGCAACAAAACGTCACAAAAAAATATCTGAAGCAATCAAAAGATACTAAAGTATCTTCGAAGCAACTGAAAGAAACAAAGCTATCTTAGAGCAACTCAAAAATGCAAAAGTATCCGTAGAATAACTAAAAGATACAAAAAGTATCTGAATATCAATTAAATTACATAATAGTATCTTAAGAGCAACTAAAAGATACAAAAGTATCTGTATATCAATTAAGAGATACAAATGTATCTTTGAGGCTACTTAAGATATCAAAAATATCTTTGAAGCAACTAGTTCATCTGCAGCTAAAAAAAATGCAAAAGTATCTAGGAAGCAACTAGAAGATGTAAACGTATCTATGTAGCTAAAGATATATACAAAACAGGATCTAAAAATATACGCAATAGCTGAAAGTTAGGAAAATATCTTTGAGCTAAAGCGCTAAACTCTTCATTGACATTCGACATGGAATTGGAGGCAGCAGAGCTTTAGATTTATGAGAGATGGAAATCTGCAATCTGCAATGCAAGCGCTCATTCATAATAATTAATTAGACAGAAATTGCCCAATTTGGTCTAATTTCAGCCCACTGTGCGGCAGTGTTAAGCATGTTGAATGAAATGAAATAAAGTTTTAGTCGAATTGCCACTTTGTTGTTGTTGTTGTGGCAGTTGCTGCAGCAGCTGCGCATTTGTATCAGATCCAGCGAGAGACAGAGATAGAGAGAGAGAGAGTGAGAGGGAGAGGAAGAGAGGGAGCCTGCAGTTAGCCCAGCTGCGTTTGCCGTTTGCCGTTTGCCATTTGCCGTTGCATGCAACACGAGCTGCAACACTCAATAATTTGCCTGTCCTGATCTTGTTGTGTCTGTTGCTGCTGTTGTTGTTGCTGTTGTTGTTGGCATTGCTGTTGTGACTCGCGTTCGCATTTCATTCGCGCTTATCTCGTCTCGGCTCGTTTTCATGTCTTTATTTATAATTTTATTGATAAAATTGACATTAATCGTGCGTTTAAGACGATTTTTATCGCCTCGCATGCAAATTGCTTACAATTTTGCACCATGTCCATGTAACAGTAGTCGCAACGCATTCAGACCGGCCCCGCTCAGACAGCCAGCCAGCTCATTTACACTCATGTCCCGCCGCTTGCCGCCTGATAAGCGAAACGCTTTCAGCTCTAACTCATAAAGGCCCCCGAAGACAGTTAAGCAGTTCATTTCAACGGAAGTCGCTGAATGGTAAACGAACTGAAATACCTCGAGATGCTCACAAGGCTCAGCGCTTTGAGCTAATTTAGATATGTCACTGACACATCTCGAATGCGTCTCCTGATCATTAATTAATAATTATATTTAATTATATTAATTATATTCTAATTTATATTTAAGTTGAGTTTTAGTTTAGTATAGACTTGTCTAAATTGGAGTACCTATATTATAATATGATCAGATAACATATATTATGATATATCATATATGTATATGGTATCATAACTATTATTATATTCATATATCATAAAGTTACTAATTAAAATTCCTGCAGAAAATAGACCGAGTTTGTCATCTAGGCTCGATTTAAAGTAGGGCTGTCGAATATTTTTAAAATATATATCAGTGATATTTTAAGTGTTGCAAAAATATCAATGTGATATTTGATATGCAACTTAAGGAACGATATATAAATATTTTTCGATTACTTTTCTTTAACTTTTGTCCCACAATAAATTTATAATTAGTCCAGAAAAAAAAAAAAAAAAAAAAAAAAAAAAAAAAAAAAAAAAATAATAAGAATTATTAATTATTAAGACTTAAAAATTACGAATTTTTGATTTATAATATTAATGCCGTTTAACTCTAGTATTCAGTACTTAAAACTATCGTAAAGCTTGTTTGTCATATGCAATGTATTATCTGATGTGATTTTATTACGTTAAGGCACAAACTAACTTTGGCTGGCTCATTTTTAAAGTCAGAATAATTCGTTTTAGCCTATTTTAAATATTTGTACTTTTGCGCGTGGTTAACTTATCACATGAGTGACCAATGCAAATTCCGATATACATTTATTTTTATACAAAAAATTATCGATATCTTAATATTTTTATATGTTTTAAACAATTCAAAGGCAACACATTTTGTGTGTTTCTATTTTATGTAATTTCTTTATAGATTTATATTCGCTTGTGTATGTTGTCGATTCTCTTTCAGCTAGTTTAAACTTCTGAATAGATTATTGGAGCTTCAGTTCTGCCTAAGATTCCGTGTAATTGGAAGTCGAGCAGTCTCGACTCTGGCATTCCCGATTGCATTTGCGTAGAAACATTTCAAGAAACTTTAAAGCGGTTTATGTAGGCGGCATAAGCTTGAAGTTTCTTCTGCTTCTTCTGCTCGATTTTCCTTTGATTTCCCCAATAAGCGCCGTTGCAAAAGCTAACCAAAATGCTGCAAAGTTTATTCATTTCTTACTCCATTTATTAACAAGGAGAGAGCAGGAGAGAGCGGGAAAGAGTGAGGGAGAGGGCATGCTAATAGGTCTCCTTCAAGACTTGTATCGATCGCAGTTATTGCAGATAAACATACATATGTATGTGTGTATGTATGTAAATGCATTATGAATGTTGACTTTTCGCTTGGCTAGAAAGAAGTTGCAAATCAAAGCAGATGAAAACGGAAACCCAAATGCCGAAAATACGCATATTATTCAAGTTGCAGTAAACCAGCAAAGACTCCCCCACCCCCTCCCCCCCTTCGCCCCTTCGCCTCATTTCTTCAACTTTCTTATCCGGCGCTCAAAATGGGCGCCATTTCGTTTGATATATGAAATGCGTTTGTAGCTGCCTCCGCTGCTGTTGCTGCTGTTGCAAACTTCACTTGGGGCGAGCGCATTTTCCCACATTAATTTTCCTAATTTCGAAAGTCAACCCACACACACACACACACACACACACAGATAGAGGGGGTGTTGCTGCCCCACAGGACTGCACAAAACTATTTATCAATGCTGAAGCATTTCAGATACATGCAACGTTTTTCAAGCAGCATCCATGAAATTGGGCTGAGAGCTCGTTGCAAGATTATGATGGTGCCACTGGGCGGGGCACGGCGCTCCCTTGCTGCCACCCAGCCGCCCAGCAGCAGCGTTGCCTATTCCTGTCAAATGAAGCGGCAAAAAAGTAGCCAGAAAATGAAATATGCCAACGACGTCGCCATCGTGCTCCGTGCTCCGTCCGTCGTGCTCCATTCGCCGTGCAGGAGGGAGCTGCCGCAGCTAAGACAACTGGCGGCGCATTAAATGACGCCCCAGCGACTCTGTCGACATCTTACGCAATGGCCAATGGCTGAACGGGCGCCCAGCTCTGTCTTATCCTCCACCCCTCCCCCCTCCCTCACCGCAGTCTATCTCTGGCTCGCTTTGTCTCGTCCCTCGCTTTGTTTGGCAAAGCGCGTAGAAATTGCATTTCGCCTGCTTCTTTGAAAATATTTCACTTTAGAGGACGAACACAGGTCACAGGCTGACTTTTGCAGTAGCCGACATGCACACACACGCACACACACACGCACACGCACGCACACCCTCCTCACTGGCTGAGTTGGCCCACCATTAGTATGCAGCTGGCGTTGGCAAAGTTTTTGGCGCGGCCAACAAACGCATGCAGCAGCTCCAACTGCCAGCTCCCTGCCCCTGCCCCTGTCCCTGTCCCTGTCCCTGCCTCTGCCTCTGCTTCCACTGCAGCTGCTGCTTATCCTGGCCGCATCTCGTCCCAAAAGCACGTAAATAAATCTTAAAATTGTAAAACCCGCAGCGCTGCTTTGGCTTCAGCTTCAGCTTCAGCTGCAGCTGCATTTGCAACGCAGCGCCCGGCTGCGTGGGCGGCTGTGGAAGGGGGCGGCGTACGGGGGAGGGTGCGTGCCTGTTGGCTCTTGTGTGTTGGCCAAATGCTGTCGCCATTTTGCGATGTGTTTTGCCGCCATCGCCGCAGCAAATTACGCAAGGCAACGTCTTTGCGAGGACGAGCGAGGACGAGCGAGGACGAGCGACTCGGCTAAGAGCGTCTATGCTGGCAGTTCAAGCAACGTTTGTCCTTGGCATGTCCTTTGCGCGCTTTGTGCATTTAAACCGACATATTCACCCCAATCCTAGCGCTCACCCAGCTGCCATATGCTGCCCATTCCTTTAGCTTGTCGTCGTCCCCAAACTTCATCTTCGTCTTCGTCTGCCGCTGCTGCTGCTGCTGCTGCTGCTGCTGCTTCTCCTCTCTGGTTGGCTTGTCGGCAAAATGCAGTCATTACTGAAAATTGGTTTTGGGGCTAACGCACTTGCACATTTCATGGCTATGCAGGGCACACACACACACACACACACAGACACAGGCACACACGCACACCCTCTTGGCTCTTGGGGGAGCAACAACAACAAATGCGTCGCTTCAAAAGTTTACTTTTCGCATATTTTTCTTCAAATTGCATGCGATTTTTACTTGTTTGCCGCCATCTTTTTGGCGCCTCTGCCAACATGTATATACTTAATGTACATATATGTATGTATGTGGTATATATATATATGTGTGTATATATATTTGCTCGATTCGCTTGGGTTTCTTAGTCAGCTGCACCTTGGCGCTTGTTGCTATTGCAAACTGCGACACACGCGTCGCATATTTTCAACGATTTGTTACACCAGCCAAGAAACCAGCATGACCTCTCGCTCCCACTCTGCACCTGCCCCCCCTCTCTCTCTCCCTCTCTCTCTCTCTCTCTTTCTCTTTCTTCGTCAGTTGTATGCTTTGGCAAGGGGCCTGCATAATCGCATGTGGTTTGTCAGGCGCTCAGCACGGTTCAACAGATCGCAAGCGACTATTTCTCTCTCTCTCTCTCTCACTTCTCACTCTCTCTCTCTCTCTCCCTCTAGTCCCCTCTCTCTCCTCTTGTGTGTGAAGGTAATTTGCTAAGACCAAAAAGGGAGACTAATGTGCGGATTACAAGGATTTACTAATGCAATCGCATAGTGCAACGCTTTGCCCAGGCCCTTGTTCTCCTTTTCCTTCTCCTCCTCCTCCTCCCTCTTCTTCCCCTTGCTGCTGCTGTGACTGCATTTGCTGCCAGGCATAAATACAAATTAGTTTTTTTTTTCTCTCCTTCAGCTGCCTTTTGTCGTTTTTAGATTTGGCAAATGCCTCACACAAAAGCTTGGCAATAAGTAATGCCTGCATGGCAAATTAACAGCTAGCGCTGGAAGCTATATCGATTCCATGTATCGAATCTATCGATTAGACGCACAGCACCGAGCCCGCATAACCTTTGCGAATGCAGTACAAAGCAAGGCTGGGAAGAACAAATAGGCGAGGCGAGCACACTTTTGCATAATATAAATATGAATGAACATTTAAAAATTGAGATACAGTTGAAACGCAAGAGTTGGATTAAAGCTCCATTAAAGCTCGTCAATTATTCATTCGATTAACTGTTTAGACTGCTTAATGGTTAAACTAGAGAAGCGAATTACTTTTTAACTAAGAAGCTAAAGTTTTGAATTGATATTATTATCGATATTATTATTAATATTTACCATTTTTCTGGAAGAGCTGTAAGCTTGGGCAATGAATAGAAATTTATTTAAAACTAATTCATGTCAATTTCTAATAAATCAATTTTCATTGTATAAAATAGTATTAAAAAAAAAAAAAAAAAAAAAAAAAAATGTAAAACACAACTCTTTTCTATACCGTAACTTGATTAAAAATAATGTGTCCCATATAAAAAAAAAAAAAAAAAATTTAAATAAAATTAGCTTAAAGCAAAATATTACTTGAATATATGAAATCTACAAATGTGAGAAAGTTTTTTCTAAATATAAAAAATGTGAAAAATTAGGTCGATTATTTAACATATTATAAAATATAAATATATAAAAAATTATGAAATATATAAATATGAATATATATTTATTAAAATATATAAATATGAATTACACATCAGAAAGCTACAAAGCCAAGTAAATTAAAAATAGGCAATTTTCATCTTAAAAAAAAAATTAAAAAAAAATAAATAAAAGCATTAAATAATAAGTAAATTATAACATTAAGATGGGTCTTTTGAAAAGTCAGAAAGACACCTCTGTAAACTCCTAATAAAACAATATTATTGACATTTAATCACACAATTAATTAACTCTAATTGCATAGTAGAACTCTATTGCTTTGCAGTGCCTCAAAAGAGCTTTAAAAGCATCTGAAAGCTCTAAGCACATTCATGATTAGCATATAATCATCATATATAATCATCTGAATATCAAAGATAAGTCGAATGTCTCAAATTTTATTCCATGCTATGGTAGATTTTTCAATAAACTCTCAAAAGCACATTAAAGCTTAAAGTAATACAATAATAATGACATCATATTGTATAATCATATACCCACACATGTTAAGTCTCTCTCCATTCCTTTCCAGGGCGCTTTCATTTGGCAGCTCTAGACAAGATTCTATTATTGATATATAATCCATGGAACTAGCAATGACTTACATAATGCATATCTCAAGTCTCAACATTGCCAGAGCTGCCCTGATCGCAGCTTGCGGCACTCGCTAAGAGCTCGTCTTGTTCAGCTATCTTCTTCTATCTTGAGTTCGAACAGTTAACGCACTCGTTGCAACTCAATTCTTGATTAAATTAAATGAAATGTGTTCAGCATAAAGAATCTACCGAGTCAGGCTATGGAAGCCAGCTACGCGGATGCCAATGTTGAGATAGGAGCTAAAACTGAAGCTGAAGCTGATGCTGGAGCTGGAGTTGGAGTTGAAGTTGGAGCTGTTGTGTCTGGCTGCTAACTCCGGCAGCTTTTTCGAGTTAACGTCAAGTTAAGCGTTGCGTTATTAACAACAATTATTGACAGGCCGCAGCCGCAACTGCAGCCAGGCATGGCCTAGGTAGGTGCCGATGCCCGTTCCGAGTGCCTTGGCCAAATTTCACACTTAAGAGGCCAAAAGGGTAACTGCTAAAAAATAACAGCCGTCGCTGGGCCTCGGCTCTGTTTCGACTCGGCTTTGGGGCCCCGTCTGGCTGGCCAGGGCTAATTTTGTGCAAGTTTCCAGATTGATTTCGCGCGCGCGTAAATTTATGCGCACTTTATTGCATATTTGCGAGTACGTTCACCAGGCCCGACTCTGGCCCAGCTCTGGCTCAGCTCTGGCCCTCGCCCGACTCATTTTCCCAGCGCATTTTCCGGCACGTCGCAGATAAGACGCGCGGCGCGGCCTTAGCCTTTTCCTTTTGCTGGCCTGGCCTGGCCTGGCCTGGCTCGCAGTTGAGCCCAGCTTAGCTCAGCGGCGTCTTGGCTACGTATTTTATTTGGAGCAGTTGGCTGATGAAATGCCAGCCATGCCTCCCTCCCTTACTCTCTGTTCTCTCTCTCTCTCTCACACTCACTCACTCTCTCTCTCTGCCTGTTGGCTGGGCAACACGACTCCATGCGAAAGGTCAATTGATGGTGCTGTCTGATAAGCAGTTGTTACCTTAAAACGTGTGCGCTGCCAACAACAGCAACAACAAATACAACAACAACTGCAACAGCAGCAACAACAACAACAACCGTTTCGGTTGCAGTTGCAATTGCAGCCACTCGCTGCATCTGAAGTGTGGAAATTTTCGCATTGGTTTTTCTCAAGCCCACAAATGCTGATGACGCGCGCGCCTTCAATTAAGATCATCTACAAATTGCATCTGGTTCAATATAATTAACTTTGCCTCTTGAGAAAGACGACGACGAAGCAGAAGAAGGAGAAGAGAGAGAGCTGAAAAATGAACAAAAGGTAGCACAAGCAATGGGTTACATATGGAATTTTAGACAGAGAGACACATTACATACATACATATACATATGTATATATAGATATATTCATATACAGTCGAGTCTCGATAATTTGTACCCCACCAAACCGATCATTTTGATAAATCGAGAGAATAAAAATCTTAATATTTAATTAAATTCAAATTATCGAGAATTATCGAGAATTAGAATTTCTGCATAAATCGAAACAAAACTGATGCCATTTCCATTTCAAATTATCGGTGAATCCGATTATAACCATGTAAATATAATCAGAAAAATAAGTTTTAGAGAACCTATATTAGTGCCTATTATTGAAAACAAATAACATTCGATTGATAATTGTTATAAAAAATATATATATATTTTTTTTGAAATTTAGATACTTTTTTTTTTTTTTTTTTTTTTGCAAGGTCTGACACAGGTTCTTTATAAAAAATGTAGGAAAAAAATTGTCTAACTTCGCATGCAATAGAATTCCGATCATCATCATGCAATGCAATCATCATTCCGAATGGCAAGGGCAGCAAGGGCATTTTTGGATAGAAATGGGGATTAACGGTTTGTCAATCTATAGACAAAGCGATCTCAATAGCAGCTAAAGATTTCTGATTTCTGATTGTGTAGGTTCTTGGGTGTGAAAATTCAGATTTTTTATATATTTTTGTTAATTATTAAAAGCTTCTTCAAAACTTAAAATAATTTTTTAAGGTATTATTCACTTAAATGTATAAATTTTACTTTTAACAAACCTATCTAGCTATGCATATACGCCTATTTAATTGCCGTTATTGCGCTCTGACTAAGCAAGTCCAAGTAAACTCATTCAATAATGAAGCTCCCATAGCAAAGACCCAGACTGCAGTCCAAGTGCAGTCGCTGCGTCAACTGCGCAGTTAGCAGAGCGCGTGCCTAGGCGTGTGTATGTGTGTGTATCTTACGTTGTTTGCTATGGATAAGTAAATATAGCTGAGCATTATTGGTAAATCAGATCTTTGCATCTTCTATATTTTTATTTGCGTAGAAAAATTATTGAGAATTAATGAAGAATTTAATGGAATTTTGAGCTTTACTTTTTCAAGAGGAGAACAAATTGTTAAGATATTCGACTTAGCAGTGCAGAAACGCAGCTCAAAAATATTTTACTCTACATTTATTTTTGTGTTTCTATTTTTTTTTTTTTATCAATTTTTTTTATTTTTATTTTTGTTATATTTTTTTTTTTTTTATTTATAGAATCGAATAAGTTGCAGAAATATTTACTGCCACGCCTCTTCAGTTTCTAGTTAATTACTCGGTTTTTTAATTATCTTCCTTGCATTCTACACTCTTCATTCCGTTTTATTTTCGAATGCTGAGTATTTGGTTGAAGTTTTGGGTAGTGCAGCACTACCATTTGCATGAGCAAGCATTCCATTCAGCTAGACTATGTTTTTTCCATGCTTGAGCGAATCAGTTATCATTTTCTATGCATTAAGAATTTAGTATTTTGAAACTATTTACACATACACACACACAGAGAGAGAGAGAGAGATACTGGGAAGCTAGTTAAGCAGCCTGCCAAGCACCCGCCATGTGCATTTCTCAGTTGAGTTCAAGGAAAGTTGCCTTGGTGCGACTTTCAAATGACTTTAGTAGTTGCCGCCACAGCTGCTATTGTCTATACATATATACTATGTGCGTGCGTGTGTGTGTGTGTGTGTGTGTGACTCTGTGATGCGTTATGATAGTCGACAGGTTGCACATAGAAATCAGAAATCGAGTCGAAGCTAAATAAATACATATGAAAGTTCATGCAACACATAACAATGGCCGATAACAAGGGGTCAAGAGTGAGTCAGAGAGCGGGAGAGAGAGAGGGAGAGCGGGTAGAGCGCGACCGACTCAGTGAGCTATGCCAGTGGCTGTAAAATATTGATGATGCAGCTGGATTCGATTATATTAACATGTCCGTTGCATTCATTAAGGGAACAACTCATGTGTACATTTTCCAATTAAAAATTGAAATATTTCTAGTGGAACGGACAGCTCGGGCTCTGGCTGCCGAGATTCGTCCTGCTGCTGCTGCTGCTGCTGCTGTGGACTTGAGACCACAGGCAAGCGGACACAGCCCTGGCAGCGGTTCAATAGATGGAAACGAGTGTTTCGACTAGTAAATAGCTGAAATACACGAAGCAACATCAATGCAGCCCAGCTGCTGAGCAGAATGGGGATAAAAAATGAAGCAATCAGCGAAATAGTTGGGGAGCAGCAACAGCACTAGCAACACCAATAGCCGAGGGAGCGCCAGGGGGAGCTGATGAAGTGGAGGGAGGGGGGCGATGGCTTGTGAAAGGCAATCATAGGGATACTACACATCAATAAATGAAGCGAATGCCTTGCTTCCCTATACCTCTACCTACACACACACACACACACACTCACTCTCTCACTCAGTCTATCTCTCTCTCTTTCTCCCTCTCTTGTTGTTCTCTGTTGCACCCGCTGTCAGTCGGCCTCACGCAACGTTTTTCATATAGCATTTATTAATTTGCTGCTCTCTTTGCGCGTTATATCCCACTCTCTCTCTCTCTCTCTCGCTCTTGCCAACTACAGCTGACTCGCTTGCTCACTGTAGCTGCCTCTCTTTTACTCACCCACTCTTCCTCTCGCTCTCTCTCTCTCTCTCTCGCTCGCTGGCTTGTAGTTTCTTTCTTCTTCTTCTTTTTTTTTTCAATAATTTTCACGATTTGTTCGCTTTTCGTGTTGCAATTTGGGCGCCGCACGGCGCGTGTGTGTGTGTGTGTGTGTGTAGGGCAGCCTTTTGCATACACTCTGACACACACACACTCGCACGTATATATAGCACATATATGCAGTCAGCCACAATACAGCTCCCCCATATGCCAGTCCATTCCCTCCTGTGCACCCCCCCTAGCCCCCCGCCCTCCTTTCGTCCACCTTGCCAGCTAGCCCCATGGACTGCAAGTGAAACTCGATGTATGTGTTTATTGAAGCGTATCCATTGATTGGCAGGACATCTGCACATGGCATTCATTTTGAAAAGTCGGCGTTTGATTTACCCCCCCACATGTGCTGTGCATGTCCCCAAGTCCCAGCAGCTCCTGCCATTCATTCCCTCTCTCTCTCTCTCGCTTCATCTCTCCCCCTCTCTCTCTCACCCTCTCTTTCTCACTGCTCTCCCATTGCCATTGATTGGCGGCCAGCTTTTTGGCAACGATAGCGTCAAACCCTTTCCTACACTCGAGCCAACTTCAGTTGCCTTTACGGTCGACCCTCTTCACACCCACGTAACCCCGCAACTTCCTCTGTTTGTTTGCGTGCCAATGTGTAAACAATTTGCATTTGTTTATATTAATTAATAATTTTCATCAGGCATATTTATGTTTATGTTCATTTCCTTGACTGACAGCCAAGCATTTGGCCCCATTGTTGATTCTTTTGTTGTTGTTTTTTTATATATGGGTAATATGTTGAGTAGTAGTGGCTAGGGATACGGATAACCAGATATAACTTTGAACGTATTAGCTGGATTATATATGAACAGACAAAGTCGGAAGGCTTTATGTTGTAGCTTAGTAGAGATCTATCCGTTAATTGCTCTACTTTGATGCTTTACTTAATTTTTGGAGTTATGTAAATTTGTCTGCATCCATTAGCTGATCATATATTGGAAGAGCCGAGTTCTTTGATATACAAAACTATGAATCCAGTGATAGGGACTTCGCTTATAACGTCCGTACGGTTATTGCGACGAAAATTCTGGTCCCCGGACAAACGTTATTAAGCAAACATATACGGTTAACGCGTCTTCCGGGTATACCGACAGTCTCTTGAGCGTCATTTTACCGGATATTACTTTATTCTCTTTAGGCGTCCTCTATATGTCGTTTACTCTCTACATGTCCTCTACTGTGGTCTGAGGTGAACGGACGGAAAGACGCACGGACGAACAGAAGGACGCATAAAGGATTGAGAAAAGGATGGACACATTGATGGCATAAATAAAGGGCAGAAATACGGACGGACGTAAGGACGGACGTAAGGCTGGACGACGGATCGACAGACAGACGATAAGGCGAACAAACGAAGAGACGAACAGGTGGACAGACGGACGAACAGGCGTACAGGCAAATGGACAAACAATAAGACGAACGGACGGACAAATGGCTGAACAGACGAACGGCGATAGGCAGGCAAGACGAAATAACGAAAAGCGGAAGGACGGTGTCGATGTAGCTCTTAAATGTGATCCACATTTACCACACGCGCAATGCTTTCAGCGACAACTCCTGCTGCTCATGCCCATATCCAAGAATCCATCACTCGAATGCAGCGACAACATTTTTAGCAAGGAATTTATCAGGAATATGTCCAACTGATTGGCGATGTCGCAAGCAGGTCTCGAGCATTTCCGTTTCGGTGTCGCGGATGGCGCAGGGCTGCGCGGCTGGCTTCGTGCCGTGACCTTGAGTGAGCTGTGGTCGATGCTTGAGATGCTTTCGCAAGCAGTTGTGGTATTTTTTCAATTTATATTGCACATACGCTGCGTGGGCGGCCGCTGAATGTAATCAGTGACCTGCCACGCCCACCGCCGCCAGCGGCTGACGCTGACGTCACACGCACACACACACATAGCTAGAGAGAGAGAGAGAGAGAGAGGTGAAATAAATATGTAGATGAAACGGGAATATTATGGCATTATTTATGTAAAAGCTGCCACAACAACAGAACGAACGCACCACTCCCCGGTGGTTGAGTGGATGGATGGGTGGATGGGTGGATGGGTGGATTGGTGGATGGGTGGATTGGCGGTTGGTTGTGCTTGTTCGCTGTGCGTGTTGCGTGTGGCATATTGCGTGGTGCCCAATGCCCAAAAGAAAATGCCAGCTAACGGTAATATGTATTAAATTGTTTGTGCGACGACGACGACGACGACGACGACGACGGCGACGAAGACGAAGACAGAGCAAAACAAAGGACGGTGCAAAGGGCAAAGGGAAGGTGGCGCGATGCGAACAACCCTTAGACAGCGTGAAATGCGTTGCGGCAGGTTAGGTCTGGCTGTTCCTTGTGTGCCACACACACACACGCACGCAGACAAACACCCACACACACACAGAGAAAGAGCCACCACTCCAGCACCTTGACGCGCTGCTTATTTATGCTATTTGGGGTAGGTCGTGTCGCCTTTAATGGCAACGCAATTTCCGCCGTAGAAGAGGCGGAAAACTGCTTAAAATTAACGTAGCGCGCCTACAATACGCCAGTCAGACAGACAGACGGACGGACGGACGGTGGGACGGACAGCCGACGTGTCACAGCTGACGCCATTTTGTTTTCGAATAGGCGCACGACTCGTCGACCCCGTGCCGCCAGTCCTCCCCGGTTGCAATTGCAGCATTGTCTGACTGCGCAAATGACATGCATGCAACGTGCTGCGAGCGAGGCACACAAAATGGTCGAGCCAGCAAATGGCAAAAAGGCAGGCGCCCCACAACACCACAGCTCCACAGTCGCACAGTTACACAGTACCACACCCCCACCCCCGCCCCCCCATTGGTGCTCTACACGTTTCTAGCATACATAGAACGTATTTCATTCAACATCTTCTGCACCGAACAAAACAGCAGCTGCGGCGCCGCTAGTCGACGCCTACATGTCGGAAATGTTGGCATGTCCTTGTTGTATTTCTGCTCTAATATCCTTTATAGCAAAAGTGCTTGACGTAAATTGACTTGTTTTTACTTTTGACTTTTAAAGCGTTGCCCCCTTCAGTCCCAGTCCCAGTTACCGCCCTCCCTCTATCATGGCCCCACAGCTCTTGGCCCACACTTTATCCACACAAGAATTCGCTGTCTGACTGCCGCACAGGCAGGAGGAAGATAGAGAGAGAGAGGGAGAGAGAGATAGAGGGAGAGAGTGAGAGAGGTTCGGGTTAAGGGCTGACTTTGTTTGTTGTTGTTGTGGTTTCAATTTGGATACAGGATACAGGATACACACACACACACACCCATATACGTGGAGGCCAAGCCAGCACAAAACGGAAGGCCGTTTAATATTTATTTTATGCATTGCTCCAGCTACACGAGCACTTTGTTTCGCTACAGCCGGCAGGAGTGTGGCTCAGGTAGCCATTAGATATGTCTTACAGGTGCGAAACTGTCAGTAATGTTATGATACAGCTCCTCCCACCAAGGGAACACACACACACACACACACACACACACGCGAATGGGTAAAGGAAATGCCTCCCGATAAGGCGGCAAGTGTGGACAGAGCTATCAAATATAATACCCAAGCTATTCTATAAACAATATTTGTATAGATTATATTCTGTATAATACTCTGGTATTTGTATTAAATGGCCGTTCGTCGTTAAGCCTTGTCCAGCTAGCTGCAGTGCTTTACATATAGCACGGCTTTAGATATACAGATAGATCGGCATGACTTGGAAAGGGAAAGAAAAATCATTCAACCACAAAGACTTGCAAGAGCAAGTGCTTGAGGAAAAGACTGTGAGAATTGCATAGAGAGGTGATAATTTTTAGTTTTATGTATTAATTTAATGTTACATGCTATTTTAAAATAAGAGAATCTCAATAAGAATAAGAGAGAGATAAAGAGACGAGAAAATCGAGGATTGTGAAGAAGAGAAATAAAGTGAGTGGGGGGCCAAGGAAATCACAGGAAGGAGGGAATGAGAGAGAAAGAAAAAGAAAGAGTGTGGAAGACTTAGAGTGAGAGAATAGAGATATAGAATATAAGAGATTTGCATTTAAAAATGAGACATGAGGAAATAATGCTCATACAAAAAAAAAAAAATATATAGATAACAAGTAAGAAGACTCTAGTCGAGACTGCTCGACTAGGAGATACCCTGAACCCT
>NW_022045872.1:867285-910379 GCF_001654015.2 Drosophila navojoa | reverse complement strand
TCTCTCTCTCTCTCTCTCTCTCTCTCTCTCTCTCTATCTATCTATCTATCTATCTATCTATCTATCTATCTATCTATCTCTTTATCTCTCTATTAGTGTATTTCTTCCTTTCTTTCTTCATAAATGATCTATCTTCCTCCATCTTTCTCTCTTTGCATTACCTATATAGTTTTCTTCCTTTATTCTCTTCTCTTTTACTGCATGTATCTTCGCCTTTCTCTCCGTCTTAGCATATCATATACAGTTTAATAAATAAATTCCATAGTTACTCACGATTCACTTTGCTGACATCGAAATCCCGTCGAGCTTCCAGTGCTGGATGGCTGAGCAGCTTCTCGGCCTGCTGCTGCGCCTGCACGCCCACAGCCATGCCCAGCGCAGCGGGCGGTAGGCAGGAGATGCTGCCGCGCTCCTCACGCTCGCGTTCGCGTTCTCTTTCGCTCTTGGGTGTCGCCGCTAAGGAGGCATTTTGACTAGAGCCCGCCGAGGAGGACAACGCATTGCCGCAGCCGGATTCGGCGTTGAGCAGCGATTGTTGTTGCTGCTGTTGCTGTTGCTGCTGCTGTTGCTGCTGCTGCTGCTGGTGTTGATGCTGATGGGGCAGCAGACCCAAAGCCGGCGGACTGCCCTCTGTGGAACGTCGACCGGCGGCATTTGCTGTCTCTGCTGCAGCCTGTTGCTGCTGCTGTTGTTGCTGTTGTTGTTGTTGCTGCTGTTGTTGCTGCTGCTGCTGTTGTTGCTGCTGCTGTTGATGGTGCTGATGCTGCATCTGCAGCTGTGTCAACTTCTCCTGCACGCCCTGCAACGAGCTGCGTCTGTGCTGCAGCTGGCCAAGCGCCACGCCCACGTTGGAGTCCTCGGGGAGGGCGCTGTGGGTCGGCGACAGTGAATGCTCCTTCTTGACGGCCATGTCCATGAGGCTAGCCGCAGCCGATGGTGATTTAACATTGGCAGCGGCCACAACCGCCGCCGCATTGGCCGCCCGGGTCAACGCCAAGGCCTGGCTCTGTGCAGGAAAGAGACAAAGCAGTGGGAGAGAGAGAGGGAAATTAGTCTTGATTCTGTTTATTTGTTTAGCTAAGTGTTGAGACGTTTACAATGCACGAATTTCACTTTGTGCGCAAAAATAAACAACCCAAATACATTATTTCGCCCTCTTCTTATACTTTTTTTTTAGTTTTCGATTCGATTTTATTTTATTTTATTGTACATTGATTAAGTTCACAATGGGCCGCAGCTCTCATCGAAGCTGGCAGCTCGAGCGGCGTCTCATTGCCTGACAGGCGTTGATTTCTATTGATTTGCAGCTCGTTTGTTTGCTTTCTATAATTTGGCCAGGTAATTTGGCGAATCACGAAATTGTCTTTAATGACGCGAGGCTTAAAAAAAAACTAAAATAAAATATATATAGATATATATATATATAGCGCATATAGCCAAGACGGCTGTGGCGCTCAACGGAGCGTAACTAAATTAATGTTTCTTCTGGCCAAACGCGTTCGCTCTCTTCGCCCATTAGACTTGGCCTTTATTTAACTTCTTCTTCTTCCTCCTCCTCTTCTTCTTTTTCGTCTTTTTTTTAGCTCGTAGCTTTTCAATATGAAACTATTAATAAATAAGAGTGGCATTTGGCAAGTGGAAATCGAGATTTGAGACTGAGACAACCTCAATTATAGCTTAGCTACCGTTTACCGTTTTGCTCTGATCTTCCCCTGGCACGCAAGGAATTCCTTCACACAAACTGCGACTGTTTTTGTCTGGACTCTGATTTCTGATTTCTGTTTTCTTTGCCTTTACAAATTATGGATCGCTGATCGCGCTGTTGCGCTGATCGTGCGGATAAACTTAAATCGCGCCGATGCCGTGCCCTAAACCAGAACCTCTTTTTGAAGCGGCTGCAGCTCCTGCGCTTCGCTTGCCTCTGGCTAGTTTGTCAAATGCCAGACGAACCGAAGCAGACCAAAAAAAAGAAAAATCAAAATAAATCTTTGCCAAAAAATGTGTGGCAATTGTTAAAGCAAGTGTGATAGACTAAGAGATATCCTAAGATATCAAAATGCAAGTAGCACATAGAATCGAAAAATCATAATAAGGGACATTTTTTATATATATAAAAACTCATTATTAAAATTAAAAATATATTAAAATAAATAAAATACAAAATAATACACGTTTATTAACTAATTTAAAAATTAAAAATTAAATTTAAAAATGAACTTTTTTTAATAACCAATTTAAATATAGTTTAAATTAGTTAATAAAAATGAATTTTTTTTAAATTATTTTATAAAATTATATATACAAATTATCTCATTAAAATTATTTTTGTAAAAATAGAATTATTAAAAAAAAATAATACATGTTTATTAACTAATTTAAAAATAGTTTATTAACTTTTTTTAATAACCAATTTAAATATAGTTTAAGTTAGTTAATAAAAATGTATTTTTTTTTTAATTATTTTATAAAATGATATAATTATCTCATTAAAATCATTTTTGTAAAAAAAAAAATTATTAAAAATGATCTTTTTGTATTAACGGCAACAAAAATATTAATTTTTTTTTTTATAATGAAAAAATAAATAATAAATCAAATGGTTTAAGAATGTGTTTTTTGTTTTTTTGTTGCTTCATTTAAATTTTCTATTTATCATGATGATGATATTATATGATAGTGATTAATTTAAATCGAGGCAGAGTTTAGTTTAGATGTAAATAGTGAATTTATCACAAAGTTTTTGTCCATAAGTATATACATATATTAAAATCAATATCCTATTGAAATATATTAAAAACTCTTTGCAGCACTTAGTCCTCACGGCCCCCCCACTGAATCTCTAAGCCGGCAGCCCAACTGCATTATTTTAATAATATTTTTCATAAACTTGTGCAGGGTATAGAGACACTATGGAATTTAATAAGAGGCAGCTACTATGTGGCGCAACGTCATCAACTGAAGCAGCGACGATCGACGGCGTCTGCTTTCTACAGTAGCCGCATCGAGTTAGCGATCAGCGACAGCAGCCATCGATCTTGTGTTATAATCATCGTCAGAGGAGAGCCAGTCAGCCAGTCAGCCGGCCAGCCAGAAGCCAATGCAAAATTCATTTACGCTTTAATCAATTTCATTCAGAGCAGAGCTGAGACTGAAGACGGAAGACTGAAGAATCGAGAGGCGAGACTGGGGAGACTGTGGCATGGAGAGCTTCTGCAATTTTTAGCCTTAGGCAACCGCCGACAATTTTGCTGGCTTTACATTGATCTTTTGTGCATGGAGTGCATATTACGACTTTGCGACTGAGACAGCGACTGCGACTGCGACTGCGACTGCGTACGCTGGCACGCCCCATTGTTGGCTTCTGTTGGCCACATGTCAAAAAATTGACGAAAATTCGATCAAAATTTTAATTGATCGCCCTGCAGTGATGCGGTCTCCACCTAAAATTGATCTCGCTCTGCGTAATTTTTGGGTACAAGACGAAGGACTGACTCTCCGTGTTGTGATTATGTTAATAGAGGTAGAGGTAGGTAGAGGCAGCGGTGCACCCCTCTCTCTCTCTCTCTCTCTCTCTCGCTCGCTCACTCAGTTGGCGCTCAGGCACAGCCGGAAACTGTTTTGCCAGCGGCTAACAGACAATGTAAGAGATCTATATATATAGCATATATACATATACATATATATATATGGGAGGAATGCCTGAGCTGATCCTTAATATGCTAATCTTCAAGTTAGTCCACTATCAGCCTGCTCCAGATCTACAGAGTTTCTTCCTCCTTCTCCTCCTCCTCGTCGTCGTCTTATTCTTCTTCTTTTAATATTAACCTGTCAAAGGCCATAATTGACAACGTTTAACTTTGTCTTTTGTGCGAAAGAATCAAGAAAATTTACATTTTTATGGTTCAATAAAATAAATCAAGCCGCACCGTTCGAGACAAGCCAACCGAACCGAAGGGCAATGGGCAAGGGCAGCCTTATACAGTGGCTGCTGGAAAAGTAATTGCAGCACATAATAATCTCGCATTTAATAATCCTCATTAAAGCGCAAAATCACAACGCATCGCCGCTGCACGCGGACAGAACCATCTCAGCTGGTAGTGGAGGAAATATCACCACCTCGCCAAGACCTGAGCCTGACCAAAAATTAGTAGGGGACTTGCCAATACTTTTTTTTTTTTTTTCTTTTCTTTGCCTCTGCCTCTTTTTGGGCTAAAATTCCACAGGAAGAAAAAACCAGGGCGGCTGAGGTGGGTCGAGGTGCGAGGCGGCGGGCAGCGGCAGTCAGTAGGACTCTCGCATCAATCGTTGGATATGATGAGCTGACGTTCGGGTTGACGTTTGCTTGTCGTCAATACGTCGCCCTAATAACACGTCGCAACAGGTAGTCCCCGGCCATCAAAACGTCGGACGGACAAACTGTATCTGATTGCGACACAAACACACATACACACACCCAGACTCTTGCACTCAGAGACGTCGCACATTTTGGGCGCTACGGAATTTGAGCAATTGCATGAAAAATATGAAATTAGTTGGGCAACGTCGCATCGTCAAACTGCAAAGCTGAAAACTGAAATTTTAGTCTTTCTCGTTCTTCTTCTTCTGCTCCCTCTGCGACGTCTTCTTGACTTTTGTTTCGTCTTGCTGCTGGACTTTTAATGTGTTTTAATCATCTGAAGCAGCAGCAGTAGCAGTAGCTGTTTTTCCCTACTCCGTCCCGCTAAATTGTTTTTTATTATCGTTGGCGATTTTCATCTCCCTCTCTGATCCTTTGTGCACATCGTGGCACATTCCATTGGGCTATAAATCGTTCGACTCTGGCACCATGGCGCTGGCCAGCTCTTCAGCTCTTCAGCTCGTCAGCTCTTCAGCTCGTCAGCTCTTCAGCTTGTCCTTGTCCTTGGCAATATCATTTGATTTACCAGCCATAGGCATTAATTGTTTTTGTGTCATTTAATCAGTTTTCAAGCGACTGCTGCGTGATGTGAATTCCAAATTACAAATTGCGAATCAGCACACCGATCGGACACGGGCAACTTGTTCGAAGTTCGTGGAGTTTTTCGGCCAGATTAGCTCCAGAAAGACTTTTTGCCCCACAGACTAAGCATAAATTATGATGAATCTTAGGTTGATCGTCATTTGAATTGGGAATTCCATGGTTATTAGGTGATTTAAAGTGATCTACTACTACATAAGATCAATTGATCTTGTATAGTATCTAAAGATAATCAAGGTCGATCGCATTGATTTTATCAACTGATCATTCTTACTTCTTATTGCATATTTAGATCAAGTGATCTTTCATAATTTCCATCGATCGATGCTTTAACATTGTGAATTATGATCATGACTGATCTCTGATAACCAAATGGGTAAGAATGATCTCTATAATCTTCATGATCATAATAATCTATCTTTTCACTTCAACAGTTATCATAGCAGTTATCATAAGCATGTTGAGAACATAAGCTGATCTAGTTCTTAATGATCATCGTTTAAGCAGTACAACGTGTGATCGAGCCGCCTCTGCAAGCAGCTAACCAAGCTAATACGTTGTGATCTAGGCTAATAGATAATAGAACAAATGGAATGTGCAGATTAACTGATCTAGTTGTTAGCGATCGTGTAATCGCCTGATCGTTTGATCGAATGATCACGTGATTCTCTCAGCATGGAATAGATATTCTTTCCATCAATTATCATAACAAACTCAAGACTGCAAAGTTAACCCCAGCTAAGCAGCGAGTGGCTGATCTGTGTCTGATCGTGTGGGTTCCTCAATTAGTTGTCATAGCTAACATGAATTCTAATTGCACAGTTGTCACTGTCACTTAACGTGTTGCTGTCGTGTTGTCTGTCAGTTGGAGTAGGCGTCGATCGGCAATCGGCAATCGTCGATCGTCGAGCAGCCAACGATCATTGAATCTTGTGATCTTAATCGCTGTCGCGTACAAGTCTGCTGCGGAGCTCCAGCTACCAGTTCCATTGACATTCCAGCTTGTCTGAGATTATGTCTGCTTTAGACTTGTCTGGCTCTGGTTTACTTTTATACATATACATTTTCTTATATAGTTTTGCTTTTTTTTTTGCTGGTTTCTTTTTGTATATTTTTTGTTGTTGTGGCCAATGGGCCGGCACGATCTGCGCCATACCAATACCATTGGCTGGCTGGTTTTGGCCTTTTGCGGCTGTAGCATGCGCTTTTTGTGATTGGGTGTTGGCCCGTTTTTATGCCAACAACTGTTGTTGTGCTCCACTGTCTGTTATTAATTATCAACGTTGCCAAACGACGCGCCACCGATGATCGTCTCTTTGTCATCAACATCATCATGATCATGCTTTGAGCCAGCCAGCCAGCCAGCCAAGAAAAATTCCCAAGCGGTCAGCCCAGACCTTCGCATCGCAATCGCATCGATGGCAACATTTTGGGGCATGGGTATGCGGCATTTGGCTTTTGGGGCGCAAAATATCATTTCAGTGGCGAGCTCAGTTTCTGTTTTGCTGTCAGCTTTGCCTTTTGGTAATTTGTATGAGATATTTGGAATTTCTTAACATTTGCCATTTATGTGCATATGCCAGCCAGCCAGCCAGCCCAAGTCCCAGCTCCTTGGCATGCCCTTAACGAAATTGTGATTAAGTGTTTCAATATTGAAGTGACGAAAGGCCCAGCTTGCTGATTGCTAAGGCAACTGCTTTTCGGGACGAGATGGCGAACATCGTGCAAAGATAATTAAAAATCAGCGTGCGTTTTCTTTCGATCAGGCTTCAGTGTACGACCGCCCGCACCTCTCTCTCTCTCTCTCTCTCTCTCTCTCACTCACTCACCGTCTCTGGTGAGTGCGAAAAAACGCCATTTAAAGATGCCACAAAGCCGCAGATAAGCAAAAGAGCCAAAGAGACACATCGAGACAGAGACAGAGAGAGAGAGAGAGAGAGAGAGAGAGAGAGAGAGAGAGAGAGAGATAGATGTAAACCGGTTGACAAAATGCTTGAGCACAGCTTTTGGTATGCGATCTGCTGCCCGATAGCCAGCCAAAAGAATGTTTACCAAATTACGCAGCAGCAGGAGTAGCAGCAGGAGCTGCAGCAGGAGTAGCAGGAGCTGCAGCTACTACAGCGACATTTAATTATATTTCATTCGATTTTATTTTAGTGCCGGGGTTTTTGGTAATGCTGCTTGGCTGCATTAATGATGTCTTGCCCTGAATTGCCGGCCAATACACTCAATAATAACAATAATCATAAAGGCTGCTGCCAGCGACGAGTTGGCCCAATCGACAAGCTGGCTGGCTGCCCTGGCCTGGCTTGGCTTGGCTTGGCATGCCCTTGTCCATCTTCATGTTCATGTTCATGTCCATGTCCATGTCCAAGTCTTGATTATGCTACCCAATTGCAGTGTCAGCGCCGCTCCCTCGCCCAGCCGCCCAGCTCCATCGCAGGCATCTGCTGGCTCATTATTTCTACTCGCTGGGCATTAATTTGAGATCATTGCTACTGGTTCTACGGCAGCTACTGCAACAGCAACAGCAGCATCGACAGCTACTGCAACTGCAGCAGCAGCAACTGAAGGTGTCGAGTGCTTGAAATGTTTTAAATACAAAAATTAATAAAGCTCTCTCGTGCCATAGCGCAATGTCTGCTGGCATTTTTCAATTATAAGCAGACGCACAGTCTGGCAAATTATTAACTTAACACTTTGTCACAACACGTCCCAGTCAAACAGCGAATTGCAGGGTATATATAAGCATTATCAACACGAACGAGTGCAACAAAAAACAAAAAAAAAAAAAAAACTAGGCTAATTATTTGTCAATTATATTGCAATGCGACTAATTGAATAATAAGGCAAATAGGAAATTTGTGTTATGATGACATGATATGATAAGAAGACTTTTTTTTATATATATTAAACCAATTTTTAAACATTTTTTTGGAAGTATTCTGGTAATAAATTTGAGATAAATTAAAAAAATAATATAAATAAAAAATTAAATTAAAATTTATAATGTTGTAAAAATAATACAAACAAAAATATGATAGGACTTTTTTTTATATATATATTTTAAGCTAATTTTTATAAATTTTGTTAGAAATTTTCTGTTCATAAATTTTAGATAAATTAAGAAAATAATATAAATAAAAAATAAATTAAAATTTATAATGTAAAAATAATACAAACAAATATATATATATATTTTAAGCTAATTTTTATAAATTTTGTTAGAAATTTTCTGTTCATAAATTTTAGATAAATTAAAAAAATAATATGAATAAAATGTTTAATAAAAATTTATAATTTTGTAAAATTAGAGTTGATATAAAAACAAAACTTAAAAGATTTTAGAAACACATTGTGAATATGTATATAAGAAATCTCTGTTATAAATACTGGAGAAAGCTGAAGAAAAATCTTTAAAATTTTACAATGTTTTCTATCTATCTATCTATTAATAGCCATAAAAATAAATGAAGACACGAACAACATTGTCTAAGTGTATTTGTAAAATAAGCTTCAAGCTGCTTAAAAATACTAAAATACTCTCAAAATAAAATTAAATTAAATGCAAAGATTTGGATTAGTCCTTAACAAAAGCTTGCATGTGCTTTAAAACTTCGCGAGCAAGGACTCTTTGACTCAAAAAGAAAGAAAACAGCTGCTAGTGATGGATGTATTAAGAGACGGAATGTCTAGAAAGACAGGTAGACGGATAGATAGACACGCATGGGTCAGACAGGATATTCTAGAGTAGAATTGAAGCTTTCCCCCTTCAACTCACATATTATGGACTTGAGCAAAAACTAACTAGTTATTAACTCATCTCGCAGTGGCTAATTACTCTTTTAAGTCATTCTGATCAAGTTTTCGCAACTCCTGAGCCGTAAACGAAAGTCTATGCTCGCAGAGCCTGCTCAATATGCGACACTTGGTCTCAATACGTTTTTATACCGTTTAAACAGAGCCAAACAGCTAACAACAGCTGACAGTGGCGAGCAGTGGCACAGGAAAAGGGCAGATACACACACACACACACACATACATACAGAGACGCACAGTTAGGTGGTTGCAATACCTGTGCCAACGTTGTCAACTCTATGGCATATGTAGGTGCCCTTGCCAATGCCAATTACAATTTCAAGTTCAACATGGCGGGCGGCATAAATTGCACCCTAGTCAGACAATATAATATATAGAATATATAGTAGTACTCTCTCTCTATATATGTATATTGCTAGGCCCTATTTTCCTTTCCCCTTTAGTTGCATTTGCGTTCGCTGCGGGCGAAAGCGAAAACGGCGCACAGAAAACTGAAAACTCGTTCAACTGTAACATTTTCTGGTCGCTAACTTTTCACATGTGATTGTGATCCTGGCAGAGGCAGCTCTCGTATGAGGGTCCACCGGAGCCGCCGGAGTCGCCCTCTCACAAATTTGCGTCTGTTGCGCTTGAGGAATTCCTCGCAACCAAAATTATTAGTTACACACATGCTGCTCAGCTCAGCCTCTCTCTGTCTCTCGCTCCCTCTCTCTCTTACTCCTCTCTATCTGTTTGGGCTTCTCCAATTATAAGTCAATTAAATAGGTTAGCATTTATACAAGTTAGAAATAAAAACAGGCAGAGGGACACATTTTGTCAGGGCCGAATGAGCAGCAGCTAAATTTATTATGTTGACTTGACTTCTCAGGATCACAAGGATCAAACGAAAATAACTCAGCCAACCCCTAAAAATAATACACAGTTGACAGGACACTTTCTTTGCGAGTCATTTCGAAATGATCTGGGAATGTTGTTGTGACAAATTCAAGAGAGTGCCACCACACCACACGGACAGAGGGAATGCTCAACTAGCAAATACCCTACATATTGATGTGGATATATCTAGAAATATAGAGATATGATATAATTCAATTTATATGCTAAAAACTCACTCTGTTTCTAGCAGTAGTAAAATCAGGATATTTTACTTTAATGATAATAAAATCTTAAAATATTTTTAGTTAAAATATATTTCTAATTTCTAATCAATTCTCTATTTATTAAGGAAACGTTGTCACCTGCCTTGGAGCAAAGTTCTGCTGGCGAATGTGTTATATAAGCGCCTGACATATATTTTTCTGTATCTATATATGTATATACATAAAAATTAGTTCACAATCAGTGCCTATATTATATGCTAGATATATATTTATTTATCAATCAATAATGCCACCGTCAATAACGCGAATGTCGCACTGATTGCCCAACGATCGACGTTTGACGATCTGAAGCACACATACACACATGCACACTCTTTCAGTTCACGTTTCAAAACATGCAAATGCTAAAAAAAAAATTGTCGCCACGCGAGAGATTCTCGCATCATAGCAATTGTCTCATTGATCAATCATTTAAGCGAATATCAGAGCAATCAAGTGATCTGTGAGCTAACTAATCGACACCCAGAGCAGGGGAGAGAAAGAGAGAGAGAGAGAGTAAGGGGAAAGAAGAGGAGAGAGTGAGGGGGCATAGTTAGCCAACAAGTGGCTGCAAACGATTTTAATTCAATCGCACCAATTAAGCTTTAAGATAGTCGAAGGCGCCCACAAAAGCTGGCATTGGGCAATTAACAGTTATATATACATATACATACATATATATGGCATGAAAATCGTGAAAAGCGAGCAAATAAATTAAAGCAAATTGTCAAGTTTTTGCGCTCGACCTACTCAAGAATGTTGAGCCAGCAGCCCTATATATGCATATATACATATACATGCATGCATATATGTATATGTATATATGTATATGTATATCTATATATCTATATACTCTTTGGTGTTCACTAATCTGTTAGGGTCAATCGATGTTAAGTAGAATCACGAATACCAAATTAATTGATGCTGATACCATATGCACATACATATATGCATGTGTGTTTTTGTGTGTGTGTGTGTGCGTCTTCTCTGCCTTTTCTTTAACTCAACTTTGAGTCGTTGTCGCCGACTGTTTTGCTGGCAATGTCATGGAGTGCCATAGTTGATCGAGCAGCAGATGTATGTCAATCTGTGGTGTGGCACATATATCTAACACGCTTTACACACACACACACACACACACACACTCGCACATACAGTGTCAAACGGGTAAATAATACCCAGTTCATGTTATTTTTGAATTAATTTTAATTGAGATTCATTTGTAAGCAATCAGTTAGATTGCTCCGTTGACGCGCTTAAGATGACGATTCTTTGATTCCGTTTAGCATAGGGGCATATCAGAATGCACACAGATATACACATACATACATACAATATATATAGGCACCCTAATATACCCCATAATTGCCATCGTAGTATCGACTCGTCTTAAGACTCATTTGGCATATCCCATTCGGTTGCCATCTTTGGCACTCAAAGGTGGGCGTTTGCTGTGCTGTTAGTGGGCGTGGCTGGTGTCTGATGTACTAAATGCTTAGCTAAATGGCCTGGCGTGGAGCAGAGTTGCTACGTAATTAATAAAACACGCCAACAATCATAATTGAAACATGTCGCTTAGCGCCAAAGCGCTAGTTGCAACAACACGCTGCAGCAGCAGCAGCAACAACAACAACAACAGCAGCAGCAAGTGGACAATATCAAACAATCTTAAAGTTTAACAAGCCCAAACACAAACACAGTCAAACACCTGCAAGCAGGCAAACAACTTGCCACACCTGCCACACTTGCCCCCCAAGTCACTCTCTCTCTCTCTCACTCTCTCTCACTCCCAGTGTCTGCTGCATCTATTAGCTACTTGGCTGCTAAAATACCAGTTGCTTTGGCTGCTGCTGCACGTGAGGCAAACTCAAACAATTGGGAGGGTGTGTGTGTGTGTGTGTGGGGAAGCGGGATGTCATGGGGTGGCAGCAACAGCCAGTGGAACGTGCGGCCAGCCAATGCAATTAAGCTAAAAATGTGAAAAATACGAGTAGCCCAACAACAACAACAACAACAGCAACAACAGCAGCAACTACAGCCACAACAATGTTGCTCTTAGCTATAGGCAATGCTCAGGCCGTCGGCATAGCTGAAGCATGCCGCAGCATCTCATCGTGAAATGTGGCAAGCCGCAGCAGTCATGTCTGCCACAAAATACACGTGACGAAACGAAGCAGGACTCGTGGAAAATCAAGCAGAAAATGTTAAATGAAATTGTTGAAAACACAAAATAAATAATAATAATTAAGAAATAAGAAAAAAGCAAAAATATAGAATATATTTTTCAATTTTTTTTATCATTGTAATTTTTTGGTCACACAAAGATTTTAATTTGTTTTTAAATCATTAAAAGCTTTGATAAATTTATTTATGTATTAATTTATTAATTTTATTATATAAAAATTTATAAATTGCATTTTCAATATTTCATTTTGTGACCGCTGCATTTTATTTACCAAAAAATATTTAATGGTTTTAAAATTATTAAATGCATGCAAATGTTGTCATTAAAATTAAAAAAAAAATATTTCAACAATTTGTTAATCAAATAAAATTGACTTCAATTAAATAAAAATATATTTTTGATAAAAAAAAAGTATTTTTTTTTTATTAATTATGTTTCATTTAAAATTTTTACTAAAATTACTCAGTTTCTTAAGGTTCAAGTTTCTTTTATGTTTGTCATATTAAATTTTAATTATTTTTTACTAATACAAATATTTTGTTAGCTAATTAAAATACATGAAATATTATTTAAAAATGTAGCTAAAAATATTTTACTAAAATATGTCAGTTTCTTAAGGCTCAAGTTTCTTTTATATCTGACATGTCAGTTATTTTCGCTCAGTGTGGCTCTCACTTAGTTCAATTAAATAAAAATATATTTTTGATAAAAAAAAGTATTTTTTTTTATTAATTATGTTTCATTTAAAATTTTTACTAAAATTACTCAGTTTCTTAAGGTTCAAGTTTCTTTTATGTTTGTCATATTAAATTTTAATTATTTTTTACTAATACAAATATTTTGTTAGCTAATTAAAATACATGAAATATTATTTAAAAATGTAGCTAAAAATATTTTACTAAAATATGTCAGTTTCTTAAGGCTCAAGTTTCTTTTATATCTGACATGTCAGTTATTTTCGCTCAGTGTGGCTCTCACTTAGTTATACATAAATTGTTGCGTCTGCTCTTATCGGATATTGAATAATTATAAACGTCATTTTTTAGCATATTAAAATTTAATTATGATATTAATAAAAGAGAGCTGCAGAGCTGAATATGAAAGCAGCTAGAGACCTTGAAAATTAATAGCAAAAAAATTAAGCGAAGCAACCCCTAGCTGGGAAACTAAAAACTAAATTTTCCTTTACTATTTACTGCTCAATTTTCTTCCTTCCCAAGGAAGCCATTTCGATTTAAGAAATCTTCAGCTCAATTCAATGCAATTGAACTCTCCCAACAGGTTATCAAATCTTTTCGATTGCTCTGGGAATACATATATGAGATGAGGAGACTGTAACAAAAGGCTGACTTTGCTGATAGGAAACGAGCCGTGTACACTGTGCAGCTGAGCTGCGTAGCCCAGGCAATTGGGTCATTTGAACAGCTGTGTGCGCGGGCGCAAAGGCTCGCGTCTTCCTCCTGCAGGCGGTTGCAGTTGCAGTTGCACTGCGAGTCGTAGCTGCAGTTGCGCAGGACCATAAGGACAACAGGAAGCAGAGACGGAGCCCTCGACGGAGGCGCGCAAACAGCACAGGTAACGGGCCACTCGGCACTGGATAGCCGAGAGCCCTACATAGATAAGGTGCAGGCGAATGCAATTGCGACATGTCCTGCGTAAGGGCAGCGCTGCATTCAAGTGGAAAGCGGCAGCAAGTTGCCGCAATGTGTGTCAAGGACGAGCGCCAAGATAGGAAACAAATTAAAGGCCACCAACAGCTGTTGTCCAGACACAGAGAGTCCACCCACCGATCCACAAAAAACGGAAAGAAAACCGAAATAAAACGAACGGAAGGACTTATTAATTTGCTATTAGCAATAGACAGGAAGTTAACTTAATTTGTGGCCAAAAAGAGCAAACAAATGAAAACAAAGCAAACAAACTAATGTGAGCAGGCACAGGATATGGCAGGACAGCCAGACAGGACACATGTGACATCAAAGGCTGCTGCTGTTTATTGCTTTTCATTTTAGCTTTTACGCTTCGGTTTTAGCTTTTTACCGTTTTCGGCCTTGATTAGATCAGTCTAGGCAGCGACAGCGGCAGCTGAGGCCAATTAAAATATGTTGGTTCTCATTTTTTTTTCACATTCTTGTTTGTTGCTTTTCGCCAACTTCCTCTGGCTAGAGTTTTGGTCTAGCTGCAAGTAGCTAATGCAAAGTAACTGCCTTTGTTTTCACTTTTTATGTGTGTGTGTGTGTGTGTGTGTGTGTGTGTGTTATGTGCTGTACAAGAGGGCAGATTCCAGCTCAAAGATAAGGCTACAACAAAAACAGGCAACAAAAGTCGTTAATGATAAAACCAAATGACGAACAGCCCTCGCTGCTCTGACGGGGGCGATTAGAGTCTGCAAAGAGAGCGAGAGACTCCTCTATATGTGTGTGTGTGGTGTGTTTGTGTGCTGCTTGTCTGCACCTTGGCTTACAAGTTCCCGTTTTCGTATAGGCAAAGATGCAGAGGGAGAGAGAGAGAGAGAGAGCGAGAGGGACAACAGGAAGCACTCGGCCAGACAATGGGCCCAAGGCTCGTGCACTCTGCAAAAATGAGGTGCGAGCTCTCGATTTACAGATTATCATATCAGCCGTATCTCAAGAGGGGGCCCGCCCCCTCTCCCCCGCGCCACTCGAGCACTCCAGCACTCCAGCACTCCAGCACTCCAGTACTGAGCACCCTAGGCCAACAGCAGGCCGAGCTCTAACCTACTTCTGTGTAGAGGTCCTGCGAGTGCAGCTGAAAGTGAAACCCGGCGGCAGGAAACGGCTCACGGAGCAGCACGTGCTGTCTGCTCAAAAGATATATATATATATATAAATATCTATGCGCGTCTTCTGCTACTGCCTCTTCTTCTTCTCCCACTTCTTCTCTTTCTTCTTCTTCTTCTTGTTTCGCTGGAACACTTAAGATCTGGTAATTACCGCTAGACGCTTCCGCTTGACGTTTTTGCCAAACAATTTGCCAAGTTCTGCATAAAAATAAAGACATTTTGTCAAATATTGAAATATGCATAGAGATATATCTAAATATATATGTATATGCATATACATATATATATATTTACAGTTATATATTTGAGTAAACATATTGGAAAAGTGCTCAGAAATCGTTGCTCGTTAAATGGGCGGAGGAGAGGAAGAGTCCTCTGCGCCGAGGGCCATAAAGGCATACATAGTTGGGAGTTGGGCGCTCGGACGTTGGGGCGTTTGAGGCGCTGGGGCGTTGCGCGTTGCGGTTAATAGTTTCAACATGTGACGCAGACACACAATTGGGCAATAAAATTAATTCACACCAAGAAATGCATTAAAAGGCGACGCTGTCGCCTTGTGGCAGCAGTCAGCCAAGGTGCTGCCACACCACTTGCCACACACTACTTGCAACATTTTCGCACGCATAACTCGGCGCGCTTGGTGTGGCGCGTGCCACACGTTGACAGAGCTGCACCAGAGCACTCCATAAGTGTTTGTTGCGTGCCCCCAAACGAGGCAATGCATTTTAATTGCTGTTCGCTTGCTACTTTTTCTTGCACTCCCTCTCTCTTTCTCTCTTTCTCTCACTGTCTATTTGTCTTAAATGCCTGCAACAGCATCTGCCGCACATTTTCTATGCCTAATATGCGCACTTGAAATCGAGATTTCGCCTGCGCTCTGACCTGCCGACATTTGCACTTGCCCCATGTGGCAGCACACCAAAAATTAAGCCAATCAACTCTTGCCGCAACTGTCAGCGCCGGCATTAAACATTTTATTCACAATTGCAGCTACAGATACGGCCACAGACGGCGCTGCCATAAATGCAGATATGCAGATACAGATACTAAGAGTTATAAAGAGCTACAGATACTTAGATACAAGTAGGAATAGCCTAAGATACGATATACGGCTAAAGATACAAATACTTGGCTATAGATAGAAATGAGCCTAACTATAGATACAAATCAACCTAAGTACATGTATTCTCATCTCCAGATACTCTGACCTGCAACTGTAACTAGGGATACAGCTTCAAATACCGGTTCAAAGATATAGATACAAATACTCAGAGTTATAATTACAGATACTTAGCTGCAAGTACGACTAGCTAAAGATACGATATACAGCTAAAGATATAAGTACTTAGCTGTAGATACAAATGAACCTTTAGTAAATATATTCTCATCTTCAGATACGCAAACCTTGCAAACCAGTTGTAATTAAGCATATAGTTTTTCAGTTTCAGATATGTATGATTCAGAGCTTCAGATACAGATATAGACACAGATACTTCTGCAAGTACTCAGATACACCTATAGATACAAATATTCCGCTTGAGATACATTTACAATGCTCTGCATAGAGTTTCAGATACTTAGATACAAATGCAGCAAACTAGATACTCGAATACAACCACAGATATTGAACCTCATCTACAGCTTCTCATCTACTTGCGCAATTGCCCAGCTATAGATACATTCAGACATCTGCAGATACAGATTCATTTGCAATTGCAGCTAATTTCCGCCATAGTTTTTTACTGCACGCGCTTTACGACTTCAGGAAGTTCGACGCCAGCCAAACATAATTATTTGGCGCAGATCTCAGCTTTTTATAGCCAAAAAAAAATATACAAGAGAATATCAAATTGAATATGTTTAGGGTTCAATATTTGTAAGCTGATTGGCTGTCAAATTGTTAACTGTTTACTAATTATAGCCATAATTAATGCTGACTGATAACTAATTTGTTTATAATGATTATAATGCGGTAAATGGAAAGGCGTGACACAGCTTTTTGGATGCGAGATGAGTTGTTAGGGTTTGATTGAAGATATGAATGCAGTAAGAGCAGCAGTGGGATATTTATAAATGGGATTTTTATGTAAAAAGTTTGTATGGAAAGTTAGGTATATACGACTTGAAAAGGGTTTTGTTAGGATATATGTTTTAAGTTAAAGTTTCAGTAGACAAAATATTAAAAGTAGTTTAAGGAAATATTTATTTGAAATGTTTAAAGAACTTAGATATTTATAAATATATATGTATTTCTCACATGCGAAATTCGCTTTATATTTGATCTCAGGCCAAAACAAAAAATGTATATATAATTATTATATATATGAAACAAATATGATTACATATAAGAGACGGCACTAAGCTACGAAGAAGGGAAGGTAAATATTACATTAGAAGAATATAAACTCGAAGAATGAAAGATAGATTAACATCTCTATAATTGTGTAGGGTGATAAAGGGTATTTATGGTATTTTTACCATATTTTTCTAATTCAATTTGAATTGGATTTCAGGAACATTAGAAACTTGCTCTTAACTGGAGCGTAGTTCTATTCTCATTAGAATTTGAACTACAATTAGAGCTAGCCTATCATGGAACTCAATCTAACTCTTCATTTACTAAATTTTCATTTTCCTCCAAACAAACTCAAATGCCAAATAGTTTTTGCGCACTTTTCAACCAACTCTAGCCACAATTCGCTTGCCAACTTCTTTTCCCACATCGAGTCGATACCCTAAACTCTTTTTATAGCAATTTCTTGAGCCCTTGTGCAGCCGCGACCTCAACTAGTCTTAACCCACCCTAATATTGACTTTATCTATTCGAAAAGGAATTGAAAGTGCGTCGCGTTTCACCTGTTTGAGCTGCTGTTGCGTCTTATTAATTGCACGTGTTGCTGCCCTCGTCTAGCTGCTGCTGCTGCTGCTGCTGCTATTTTTTTTCTACTTATTTTTTTAGCCGCTGCCATTTGGCCAAGAAACGTTTTTCAGCCAGTTGGCTGAATTTCCTCATGGCGTTTTTCCTCAATGCTTCCCGCTCTTTTTGTCGTCTGTTTTTTTTTTTTCTTACTTCTTCTTATTGTTGTTTCTTTTTTCTACTCTCTGCACAATGGGTTAACGTTAACCCACACACACACGCACACACCGAAAGAGCGAGAGACACACACGCACATTGCTCACTTCCCTGGCTGTATGTCCGTTTAGCTCGATTACGCTTCCGGTTGATGGGTGCGCGCTCTTGCCCCCTCCGCCCCTCCCCGCTCGACCAAATGCTGTTCTGCTTCCTACTCTCTTTTCTTCCTCAACTTCGTCTTCGGCAGCGATCCTGCTGCATGGCCGTTGCAGACAGAATGACACAATTTTTGTTTTGTCATCTGCCCCCGGCCCTGTCCCTGCCGCTGTCCACTTTTGCCAGCGCCCCTGCCTTTTGTGCCTTGCCACTGCCTCGGCCCCTGTCAAGACAAAACGCTTGCAGCAATTGCTGCTGCCGTTTCCTCTCACATTGCGCCGCATTGTCATTAGCCTGTGACTGTGTGTGTGTGTGTGTGTGTGTGTGTGTAATGATCGTGGCAATTAGCTATGTATGCGTGTGTGTGTGTGTGTTTGACTGAACTGAAGGCGATTCCATTGTGATTGCAGCGCGCTGCAAAACATAAATTACGGGATAATCCGACATAAGCGCATTTCCATGATCTGCTCCGGTTGCAAGTGTGAGACTGAATGTGTGTGTGTGTGTTTGTGTGTGTGTTAAAGTGTCTGTCAAGCACTCGTTAAATGCTGACAACTTCCTGCCGCAGCCAACTGGGATATGGAAATGGCATTACGATTCGTAGCTAATTAGCGTTTGCCTTGTGCAATTCGCAATCTAACTAAATGGCACAATACACAGCCGAGATTAGCTGACATTCATACAAACAAACGGACAGACACACACATACATACGCACACGTGCTGGCACCTCAACTGGATTAGGTTTAGCTAACACGCAAAGCTTAGCTATTGGCATATCGTGTGTCCAGAGCTTGCGGCTTGACATGCAACCAGCCCAGCTGAAAGGTTGCAATTTGTTTACGAATTGATTTGTTTTTTTGCTTACATACATATACCCAAGTATACATACATACATACATACACACATATGCTTGATTTGTACTCTCGTGTGGCACACGCAAAATGTTGCCAGACATTGGCTTTGTGTGCAATGAGCTGTTGGTGGCGCCCCCCTTCAGCTTGCAACGGTCACTTAAGTTGACTTTCTAAACGACCCTGAACACCTCTTTATATACATGTTTATATATATCAATTTGCATATATATGGCAGCAATGGCAACCAATTCAGAGACATTGCAAGCAGCCAAACATTCGCGAGTAAAGTAAAGTTTTATAGTCTTTTTATACTCATTCAGGAAAGTGAAATGAGTATATAGGACTTGTTGTTTTCTTCGCAATTTCTCTTTAAAATAGCTGAATGTGCACACAAGATTCTATATATAAAACATTAATATATAGACTTCTTATATTTAATATCTTAGATTCTTTTATCTACAAGTCTATCTTATATTATTTTACTATCCATAAAGAAAATTGAACCAAATGTTAATCTGTTTCTATGGTTACCTATTCAGATGGAGGGAGATGAGACTTCTGAAAAGCCATGTACTGGTTTATATTATTTAATATATTTTATCTATAATAGTATCTTATGTTCTCTTATCTACATATATATTCTATGAGAACTATCAATTGAACCAAATCCATACTTGTTTCTATATCTAGCCATTCGAATAAAAAAAGAAACTTCTTTCAAGTTTTATTTAACATATAAGTTATATATCTATATACAGTATCTTATATCCTTTTATGTAAATGTCTCTCCTGTTAGGGTTTAACTGTCTATCGAACCAAATGTGTTTTTTGAGTTACCCATTTGAATAGAGAGAGATGACACTTCTCAAAATTCCTTTTATGTCTATATATAGTATCGTATATTCTCTTATCTACATATCTATACTGTTAGATTTAACTATCCATAGAATCAAATCCATACCTGTTCCTATAGTTATCCATTCGGATAGAGAGAGATGAAACTTCTGAAAACTCTTTATAAGTACATATATGTATTATAACTCTTCCTATCACACATATATATACATAAAGTCACCTAGCCGCTGCTATAGCTTCTCCAAAATCATTTTAACTGGTATTTCATCTGAAAAACAGTTTTCATAGCTCTACTTAAGCCCCTCCGTCATATCATTTACTATCACATGTCTTGCCTCTGCAGTCCCCCCGCTCAAGTCGTGATTCACTTGTGTATAACCCGCCCGTTTTAACACTGATCTATTTGCACTTAATTTCAACATGTGACTGGGCACCCGTTGCTTTACTCATTATCCATGGCTACAAGAAGTGATTCCGATAATTGTGCTTAATCAATCAAGCGCTGCTTGTGTTTGCTTTCATTCGTGTCGCACTCTGGGGTCTGCCTGACTGCGCACACCATATTAAGGCAGTTCATTAAGATAAAATGTAATTTATCGAAATTCGATTTTGATAAACAAGCCGAAATACAAATAATCAAGCAAAACCTAGGCCATGCTGTCCGCATACCCCGCATATTAAGCCCAAGCTGTCGTTCCGGTTATCTTTCACTCGTTCTTTCGTTGGACAACATGCGACTAATTCTCAGCGCCAGACGTCGATTAGATTAACCAGGTAGAAGGGGCACCATCTAAATGCGTCTATATATCGTAATGTGAGCACAACAGAACAGAACTGAAAAGATATGGTCGATCGAACCGCCGTCCGTCCAACTGTCCAGCTGCAAAGCTCTTTGATAAACAATAATTTAGATGTGAATGAAGGAACGCATGTAGATACCCTGTTGCCGGTGCTGTTGGCATTGATTAGATTTGGATAAAAGGCGGCTCTCTATTATATAGATTATACTGCTCTAATTACCGATTTGCGGGGCACGGGCTTTGCCTTTATTCATATCGTTCAGCGCTCAACGAATATGGAACAGTTTATGACTGTGATTAACAACAAGACTTTATGATCAAGAAAAAATATAATTTATTGATAAAAGTCAGACCAAATGCTCAGCTGATGATTATGAATAGAGAAGGGGATAGTTAGGAGAAGCATCAGTGGGAGAGGAGAGCAAAGAACATATCGATAGAAAGAGAAAGAACTAGAGATTGAGGCGTTAAGATAAAAAAGATTACAATAGATGAAAGTGGAGTGATAGAAGAAAGAGATACTAGATAAAGACAAAAAGAAAGTGAGAGGGAGACATCGAAATTCCATTCTTTCAATTTTAATGAAACAGACAGATATTATTATAGGCGAAGCAATTTTCAATGTAAGCAATAAATTACACGAAGATAGAGAGAGAGAGTGAGAGAGAGAGATGTACACTGCACCTCTTTGTTTTTGATAATTCGAGCCAATTTAGTTATAGACTAACTGTCAAGCAGTAGCCTCTTACAAATCTAATGTTTTCTTTTTGCAATTCCGCTTTGTGCCACAAATTCGAACTAATCCGCTGTAAAATGTCCACACAAGCGTTTCCTCCCAGGTCTAAGACCCAACCTAAGTCCAAGTCTAAGTCTAAGACTCAGTGTCAGTTGCTTCGCTGCCCGAGTGGAGGAGCCTGAAGATCGTGGATCGCATGGATCGTGGGTAATCGCCCCAGTGCCGGGGCCGACTTCCTGAGCGTCAGCGTCGCAGTCGGCGTTAATGTGTGACTTTTGCTGTGTTTTTCAACGACATTAATTTTGTGTCGGATCTTAAGCCGGATTTAGTTAAGCAGCTCAGCGATCGCCGACGAGCAGCCAGCAGCGATTACTGCGCATTAGGTGTCTCTCCCCACACACACACACACACACACGCACACACAGAGCGATCGCAAAAGATGCTCGTTCACATTTTGTTGGGCGCGCTTAGGAAATATAATCTCTTTTGTAGATGCTCGCATGATCAGCAGCTTCAGCAGCTTCAACTACAGCCCGATCTCGGCTCCACCTGTTTTTTTTCTCTCCTCCTCCTCTTCCTCGTCTTTCTTCTTCTTCTTCTCTGTTAGGCGTTGGCGTTGGAGCGCTTGGTAGCGCCTGGACTTGGTAGCCAGTCAAGCTTATTGATATGAACATGCAGAGATTTACTACAGATACCCTGTAGCCGCAGCTGGGGCTTGCTGAACTGAAATTCTGATAAGGAAGAGCAGGCCACAGTAAAGTATTTTATATGAAAATCGAACTAAGAGCTAGTGAAATTTATATTTGATATTTTACGAGAATACTCTTCATAGGAAATCTTAAGAAAATATGCACCCTTAAGATTTTCTACATAATCTAGCTTTTTCTTTATGTCTTCCTCATCTCTATCTCTCCATCAGTCTCTCTCTCTCTCTCTCTGTTCCCTTCTCTTCATCTCTAGCTCTCCCGTTCTAGCTCTAACTCTTTCTTTATGCTTCTCTATAACTCTTCAATGAAACTCCAAGTTCTTTAGGGCACATATAGGGTATCTTTTAGTTGAGCACTAGTCGCACTCTCTCGCCTCTCTGGCTCACTGTTGCTGTTGGCTCGTTATAATGTGTCGCACATTAGTTAGCAGTTAATACTTTAAATAAGACGAGGTTACCGACATTTTTCCATCATTGGCTGCTATTAACGAAAATATGCCGAGACGGGGAATGAGAGACTTAAACTTCGACTGAGTCTTCGACTCCGACTTGGTCTGTGGCTCTGGCTGTGGCTCTGGCTCTGGCTGAGTATTAGTTTAAGCCGATTGTCGCTGTGACTTGTAGAAATCGTTTGTTGCCGTGCGGCTTATGATTTTCAACGGGACGTATTAGTAATATGCGCCGCCGACTTAGTCGAGCCCCTTTCGAAATTAACGAAATGAAATGTTATAAATCTTTTCAAAGAAACAAACAAAAAGTTCAGAAAAAAAACAAAACAAAATTTATAAAAAATAAGCATTGCGGCTTATGTAAGTTTTTCAACTGTGTTTTTTTTTTTTAGTTCGCTCAGCAATATCTTCGTCATCCCCACGAGAAGGCAAAAATATACCAAGAAAAAATATGATTTGCTATATCTGAAAACATTTGGATTTATTTTCACTTGTCTCTGGGAAAGAGACAAAAATGAATTTCTTTTGGAGGGGAACAGAATTATGGATGGACGAAAGGGAATACTTTATGCACGCCCAAACAATATGCCAGCCCACTTGTCATAATTTTTAAAAACAAAAATTAAGTCAAATTTATGTCGATGTGCGTTTTGCCTGCCCCCAGCCCCCAAATTTTCGGATTTGGATGCGCTATATATAAATAAATACAAAAACAACAACAAAATAGGCGAGGGAGCAATATATACATATATATATTCAAGAGGATGGTAAATCCACTAATTAAGCGAGATAGGTGACAATGTCTTTGTGCGGGGGACAGAACAACGCAAAGAACAGAAACCGAGACAGAAGTGAAAATCAAAATGAATTTCAGAAATACGCGCACAGATTGTAAATATTATTCATGTTTCGTTTTGATACGACGTTCGTGTTCGTGTTTCCCTGAACTGAATTTTCCATCTGCTGGTTAAAGCTGCTTAATAAATGTGTTTAAGAATACATAATGACAGAGCTGACAGCGCCTCAGCGACAATTCACATGATTAAAGGCGGGCTATACGAAGGAAATTATGAATGGGATTTCGTTTCAATCAGCCCTGATTGAGCTCATGCCTTTTGCTCGAGCGTATTAAAAATCATTTTCAATGTAAACTATTTCTGTTGCGAGAAAACCGAGAAAAATGTGTGCATCAATCAATTTTTATTTTAATTGAAGCAAAATTCAAGACAATCAATGGGTTTACTCAGCTTTGATTGAAGCTTTGATTTCATAACATATATAAATACTATATAGCTATATTATATAACTATATATTCCTTACACTACTACAATATATGTAGTCCAACAGTCTAAGTCACATAGATTTCCTGCATATTAGGCAGACTGCCATCAATCCTATATGATTGATGCCAGGGTTATATCGCATATCAAAGGCGTTTACTGGTAAATTTATAAGATTTTCACATACGTCTTATACTCGTTAGTCGAATGACATCCGAAGGTATGACCAATGTGATTACTCCATCGGTTTATGACTCGCAGCAATCATTTCTGATTGAAGATACAGCTGCTCGAACTTCAATGCCCTGCATCTGCTCTACTAAGCCGTTACCATGAAAACCTTACGATCTTTTAGATATTGTATTAATCATACAGTTATTTATTTCCTGAACACGTCATTTTTTTTAAGTTTTATCAGAGAGGTAGAGAAGAGGGAGGGAGAGTTTTCGGGCTGGTTGAACTGCCTTAAGCTACAAAGCCTGAACCGCACTTATCGCAATGTCTTACAAATCGTTTTATCAATGTGTCATTAGCTGCGAAACAAAAATGTTATACGATAGCTGCAACAGCTCTGCCAGCCTAACTCGTTGCAGGGGAAGGGGCAACAACAACACACATACACACACACACACGCATATATGTGGCGTGTTGATTATCACATTATCACTGGGCGGCATTTTTCAAAACGTTTTTGCTTTTGGTTTTTTTTTTCTGTTTCTGGAACGGAATAGAGAATCAGAGAACATGCCACGAAATTGATTTAAGGCCATTTCATTTGAGCCGCGACTGCCAAAAACTTACAGACAACTTGACAAGTTGTAATTAACTTAAAACGTTGCCCGATGTCAACGGCAAGTGCCTAGAACAGTCAGATACCCTGTAATTTAAGTGAAGGGGCACGGATTGGTGAAGAGTAATGGAGCGAAATACTGTCTTTGGTATGCTGAAACAATAGGGAGGGACAGAGATAGAGAGAGAGAATGAGTGAGAGAGAGAGAGAGAGAGTGAGAGAGAGAGAGTGAGAGAGTGAGAGAGTGAGAGAATGAGAGAGATAGAGTGAGAGAGAGAGTGAGAGAGTGAGAGAATGAGAGAGAGAGAGAGTGAGAGAGAGAGAGGGAGCATAGTAACTGTTCAACTGTTTCTTTTCAGTAAGTCAAATAGATTAGAACTAATCGAAATAAGTTCTGCTTTCCCTCTGCTGAACTATTCAAAATTTAATAGCTCTAATCCCATTTGCTTGTTTTCTCATATGAAAATCATATTAGATTATTAAAGCAAGCTCAGAAACTGGTTTTATTACGTGTGTCTTTTAAATATGAGCTAGATTAGCGTAATACAAGCCCTACCTATACATATATACATATACATATATATATATATATGTGTATGCATATGGGTTTCTTGGAGCAAGTTCCAATTTCAATTCCAATTCCGAAATCCAGTTCCAGTTCCAATTCCAGTTGGGCTTAGCGAGATGCCAAGTCGAGCAACTTATGTTAATAATGATTATAAATTATTATAATCCAATCGGCTTTGAATAATTAATAAATATATATATATATATATATATATATATATATATATTTATAAATATATATATAAAGCGCATAAGGCGCTGAGACACAGAAAGTCAGAGAGCGAGAGGGAGAGAGAGAGAGGGCGAGGGCGAGGGCGCTGTTGGGCAGAGCGAGAAAGCGCAGAATGAAATGCTAAAAATGTGTGACAATATATAAAAGAAAAGCAAAAGCGGCTAAGAGCGTGTGTATGTATATGTATATGTGTGTGTGTGTATGAAAGGAACACGCCTAAGCCCTGATAAATGCGCCAAGAGTTTAAAAAGAGGTGTTAGAGCACACCTGCAGAAAAGAAAGCCAAGCTGAACAATAAACAAAGTCAGAGGCGGAGGCGTGCTACAAAAGCCAAAGACGGGGCGGGGGGACTCTCTGACTCTGTCCCTGGCACTGGCACTGGCACTGTCTTTGGCTCCCCTCTTTTAAGAGATGACAAACAGTTTGGACATTTATGGGCAGCATTTAATGAACATTTGACTACTGGAATTTAACGAAATGCAGCAAAAGGGGCAGGAGGGGCGGGGGCCCAGGCAAGACGGTGGCAGTGGCAGCGACGGCTTAGCCAACTGAAATGGCTACGCTTTATTGATTAACGAATGCAGGAAATGATTGAGGAAATGCAGCGGCAACAGAGTCTAAACTGTAACAAAATTCAATGAAATTTACAATAGACCAAAAATTGCCTAATCAGCGGCTAAAGAAGCAGTTAGACAGGCCTGTCATTAACTTCCTTCTCTCTCCCTCTCTCTCTCTCTCTCTCTCCTTGTGTCATTCTCTATCTAGTCGATATTATACGACATATTAACACAACAATAACCTAAATGCTTTATAATTAGTTAGCAAAAAGAGTTTTTGTTGTTTGACCTTAAAAGAAATATGCTTTATAAAGCCAAATGATTTGTTATAGTTGAACGTTTTTTCATCTATATATTTTTATTGTGCCTTATTTATAGACGCTCACAAATTATATACAGAGAGCGAGCGAGCGAGGGGATGAGAGGGCAGAGCGGGTGCTTTATTATCTGTTGCCCAACTTAGTCTTATCTTAATCCCATTCACGATTCACTAAGCGTCTGCGTTCCAAACACACATAAAACTGTCAAAAAAAAATGGAAAAAAAAAAATGAAAATGAAACAAAAGCAAAAAGTTAAACACGAAATTCTTCGTCTTCGAGCTTTGGGCAAGAAGACAATGTCGATAAGTCTTCTCTCTCTCTCTTTCTCTATTTCTCTCTGTGTGTGTGCGTGTGTGATATCAATATTCAGTTAATGCCTTGATTTATTTAATATATAACACATCATTTTTGTTTTTGTTGAGCTTTTTCCATATTTTTTTCAATGTGTTCAAAAGACAAAAATCACTTGTAAATCCATCCAAATCAAATCATATAAAATTTCCTGACTATATAGCCATATGGCACACACACACACACACACACACACATACAGAGGCATTTGTTGTGCGGCAGATAAATAATAATTACACTCACACGACATAATCAATTATGCCTGCTAATAAATGGCTACGGGGACACATGTAGTCCATCAAATATATATGAGTGTGCTGGTGTGCGTGTGTGTGTGTGTGTGTGTGTGTTATCCACAATTTGTGCCTAGCACTAATCACGCCAGCATGTTCATAATCAATTTTATCGCACTTAGTTGGATTAATTGCGATATCAATGACAGCGAGACGTTAAGGGTGAAGTCTGGGGCGGGGCTGTTAGGGCGCTAGAGTAGGGCTGGGTGGGGGCGGTGGTATATGGCCGCCTATGTCAGCGCAGTCAGCAGACCCAATTCCGATATATCGCGCAATTACGCCCATTAGCTGGGAGTGCATGACTTTGTGTTACCCTCACAGTCTAGAGGTATGGCCTATGGGAATTTGACAAAGTAACGTCAATATATCGCTATTTGATCCGATATCCGATATCAGCGGAGTTATTTAGGAAAGATATGACATATCTAGATATGTGTGGCAGCTAGGCTAGAATGAGAAGGCTGAAGAGCCTGCAAAAATATGATGAAAATAGAACAAGTTTCTTATCGATTTTAATCGATTTGGTAAAAATAAAAAAGTGATGGATAATCAAGTTTAAAATAAATAAATTTGTTATATAGACAGATGAATGAACAAATGGATGGACATACAGATTATGAGATATAAGAGATATGATATAAGAGTGATAGCCAGAAGATCGGATAGAGAGTAGGACGGAGCGACGGATTACCGGACGGAAGGATTGAGAGGCGAACTGAGGAACGGACAAACGACTTCACGAGCAGACGAACGAAAGGGCTGAGAGACAAGGAAGAAGAAGAAGGACGGATAGACAGGCAGATGGCTTTCTCTCGACCATGACCTCCGATCTAAAACAAATAAATGTGATAAGAGCAAACCTCCTACACAAATTTTAGGCAAAGCTAAATATACCCTACTTACACCTTTGCAGGGTATTCGTACAAAGTTGTTGATGACGCGCAGCGAGCAAAAGTCAAATACAGTTAAACCTGAACAGTTACAGTTACAACGTGTTATCGGCACTTATCGTGCCTATATCTAACTTGTGCATATGCGTGTGTGTGTGTGTGTGTTGTCAACGCCTTATGCCCAAATTAGCAATAAGCAAGCAAGTCGACAAAACACAGCGGATTATCTTATCTGAACAGCGCAGAGCTAAAAGCTTTTAGCTTGGATATCGCACAGAGACCCAGCGAGAGAGGCAGAGATAGATAGAGAGAGAGAGAGAGAGAAAGGGTGGGGGGAGAGCGATGTTGTGGTGGGGCTTGGCCAAGGCGCAACACATTACAAGAAGGCAATTAGCCCACATGGTTAAGCATACAAATAAAGAAAATACACACGGCAAAGGTAATATTTACACCGGACTGCACCACGCACGCTGCACCACACGCCACCACACGTTGAGCACGCTTATCGTGCCTCTACTCTCCAATCTCTGACACACCGACCCGATAAGGATTATCTCTTAATCTGCATAAATAGCGAAAAATTGTCGCTCATGATTTTAGCTTTACTCTATTTTGTTTTGTTTTTTGTTTCACTTTTTTTTTATCATAAATGAAAACGTTACATTGTTATGTAAATGAGTGTATGTGTGTGTGTGTGTATGTTTATTTATAAACATACTAAGATATCCATAAACTAACTGCAACACTAAACAGTTGACTAAAATGTTTAAATACTATTTATATAATTTGGTATATCTTTAAAAAAATTTTGAAATATTTTTAAGATTAGGAATTTTTTGATTTGCTTATTATAAGCTAACTCGGTTTAAAGAATATTAAATAAGTATAAAGAATACTTGAATATAAAGAAATAAAACTCTTAGTTCGGGTTTCTTTTATATCAAATCTGTGGAAAATATAGTGTAAGGAATATACAAAATACATAGAGAATATCGAGAATTCATAGATTATTTGGACTTAATAGAGCACAGATTATAGAGTCTATAAATGCGTTAAGTTTTAATAAAGAAAATAGGAATATGAAAAGAAGAGAAATTTTAGGTTACACTTCATGTGTATGAAATCTATAACAAATATGGGATGTACTAGAAAACAAAGCAAGTCTGATATACATATGTACAAAAAATGGAATTTATGAAACATATACATATATTGGTTTCTACAGAAAATAAAATACATATAATTAAGATTAACATTCAGATTTATAGAAAATATAAAAGAAATGGAATAAATGGAAGCAATCTACAGAATAAATATGAGAAGAAAAGTAGATTACTTGGACTATAACGCTTTAACCCTTTTTCATTGTAGTGTATACAAACTTTTGTGCGGCACTGTTGGCATTTTCACTATTTGTGTTTATTTGCACTGATTCAGTTTGCTTTTTTCAGAGGCGGCAGATTAAATGTTGTTGGTTTTTTTCGTGTTAAGTTGAAGGGTGACTAATGCGAGTAGAACCCATTGAAATTATTTACGGTTAAGCTTAGAGCAGTTACGAGATCTACGACATAGTAAGAGGTAAGGTTAATGAAATAGAGACGAGTTGACTTTGTTAACTTAACTAAAGATTGTAGTGAAACGACTTTGTAGTGAATAGGAATAAAGATAAGAGAGAAGTGGATTATACTTTTTTAGAGTTGCCTATAGATAGAAAGATTAATAGAGATAGATTCTCTTATGCAAACGATTGTAATATTTAGTTTCTATTCTAAAATAGAATGGAATTATCTATCAATCCATCTATTTATAGTTATTATGTTAATTCTGTTTATGATTAGCCTGAATTCTGTACTGGAATCTATTGATGCTTTGCTAATGAAACTCTGTCTAAACATTTAACAAATATTTTTTCAAGAAGGAGTTTTTTATGCGTAGTTTGAGCATTTTAGGTGGTACTCAACTAAATATATCATGAATATTATTTTACTTGTTCAAATTGAGAATATTTTCACTTTTAGAAGTTGCAACACTATAATATTTATATTTATATATATTTATATTTAAAAGATCTACTATACTTAAACCCTATGCATTAGATCGAGGCTTGAACTTGTCTTAGTCTTAGTTATACTGAGAGGCAATATTGTTCGTATATGGCTTATGCTGATGCTTAAACTTTAGTTATTTTAGGAAAGTTCATTTCGATCTTGTAGATAGATTTCTTTGGTAATTACTGCCTGCACATTTGTATATCCATAGAAGTTGTATATCAATGGCATATATATTTGAAGTTTTAACTAGGGTATATCGCATGATGATCTAAAGGATTGCATACTACATATAGTATAAGCTACACTTGTAGGCTTCAATTTATTGATTTCTGTTGGCATTTTTAGATGCACTTTCTGTTGAGTTGGAACCTGTCAATTCAGCTGCCTTAGCTCGGTTTGAGAGTTCTTAAGGTTGAGCAAGTTTATAAAGAATTTAGTAAACAGATTTTACTTTTAAGAATAATGCGAATTTGGAACAGCTATCAGGCTGATTAACTTTGATATGTGAAAGAGATGTATATGCCGATGTAGATGCAGATATAGATAGATCTATATGGATCTATACAGTGTATAGTATACACATACCATATCTGTGCAAAATTTCTGCGCTTTTACGTTTTAGCGCGGGTTCGAATCCACCACATCAACAACACAACGCTTAAGAAATAAACCCAGATTCGTAAGTATTATATATATACGATAAACACTTTAGGTATATGTACATACATTGCATATTCGATCAACTCTATTTATGATCCATATAACTCTTAATAGAACGTGATATGATAGGATCAACGGTGTTTATAATCTGTATCGGTTTTCACACTGCATCATAATAGTTATATATAGACTTAGTATATATGTATTTCTATAAACTCACCTGCTGTCCGGCATTGGCGGCCACCCAGGCCTCTGCAAACGTTTCCATAGCGCTCTGAAAGTCCATGATGAAATGTTTGGGGTCTGAGCTTGCAGCTTCGTGAACTTGTGTTGAAGAACTGTGTATAGTGAATGCACTTTGCTGGCACTTTTGTTGTTAATAAACTATTTAAGTTTTATGTGCCTTGGTTTTGATTGTTCGTTGGGTTTGATGCGGGGGCTGAGAGAGACTGTGCGGGGGTAGTTGCAGGTGGCAATTGCTTTGGCATTAATTGGTCTTGGTTGGTTTGTGATGGAAACGCGAATCAATTTCTTCTCTTATTATATTTATTTATTTTGTTTTTTTTAGCGATAAGGCCTAAAGCACGCTTTGATTATTGATTATTAAGCAGTGTTGTTGTTGTTGTTGTTGCTATTGCTGTTGTTGTTGTTGTTGTTGTCGATGGAGACGCAAATTAGATACAAGCACAAACGAAACGAAAGACGGAACGACGCGACTTTGCAAACGATTTTTTTTAGCGGAACGGATTCGATGTGGCTGCCACACAGTTGCATATGCAATTCTCGCCGTTGTTGTTGTTGTTGTTGCTGCTGCTGTTGTTGTTGTTGTTGTTGTTGTTGCGGCACAGCTCACGGCGCGACATCATTAGCAAAGGAGGAGGCAAAATGCAATCCGTAGCGTGGGCGTGGCAGCGTATCGAAAACAGTCAAAAGAACAAGAGAACCGACGGTCGCTGGCGATAAGAAGCCTCAAGTACTAAAACACTCGAGCTGCCAATGAAGACTGACTCCGGCAAAAGATTTCATATGCTATTGTTCAGGCAGATACTCTGATTAACTTTGTTGCTGTTGCTGTAGTTGTTGTTGTAGTTGTTGTTGTTGTTGTTGCTGTTGTGATAAGCGCAAATGTCTCTCGTGTGTATGTTTGATTGTTTACTTTGATTTGCTCTCCCTCTCTAACCGTGTGTTGGTGTCTCTTTCTTGTACTGTCTTCTCTAACTAGATGGCAAATGTATTTATTTTCAGCATTATTCGATTTTGACGTATTTCGTATGCTCTTCTTCTTGCACTGCTGGCTGCTCTTGGCTGTTAAACGGACGCGCGTCTGGACATCCTTACACAGCACAAGTTGTCGCACAACTGACAAAATTCTTTCGCATTCGCACTGCCACGAACCGAACGTACTTGCACGAAGACCGCCCTCGTGCCCGAACCCCGTACCGAAAGACAGGCATTCGTCTCTGCTCATTTGCTGGCTGGCTTTGCTGTGCGCTGGTGTGCGTGACTAGAAAATACGATTTCGCTCTCCCCCTCTCGCACACACGCTCGCACTCGCGCTCGCTCTCACCGCTGCCGGCTCTCTTGCCGCCTGTTTGCATGTGTGCGTGCGAGTGCTTCAAATAGTAGCAGCAACCTGAAAAATAGTATCAAATAGTTGGAATTATTATATTATATATACATATTTGTATATTATGTATTTGTGTGATTGTGCTCATTTATAAGCATTAATTTGACTTTATAATAAAAAATAAAATTTATTATATAATTTGTCTAACTTGAATAATTCAATGCAAGAAGGGCAAAAGTTTATTTTTTATTTATTGACTTTTTAGATATTTATTTGACTTAATTATTAAATCATGTTTTATATTTCATCGATTTATATTACATCAAGCATTATCTCACAATTGGAAAATGCATTGCATTGGAATAAATCACATAAAAATTCGAAATTCTTCCTTTCTTAAAAAAAGGAGTAGAATTAGTAGTATCTTTGCTTTTTCAGAGAGCGTCACTCTTTGCTTGTGTGTATGCGTGTGACCAAAACAAAACACACACACACAACGAGAGCGAGCGAAAGAGCGAGAGCGCGTGTGAGAGCCACAGCATTCACACACACACACACACTGGGGTAAACCTGTTCCGGCGCAGAATTGCACTTGTCTCGGCGACAGGCTCACCCAGTCCTCCCCACCCCTCTCCTAAACACATCCATACCATTGCCCATGCCCATTCCACTACCATCTTAAACGACTTCCCTTCGGCTGCGCGTTTTCTTTTACTTTTTGTGCGCTGTAGCGAAATTCAATGGATTTGCCGCAAATTCGGGTGGAATTATGCCACACACACTCACAAGCCCACTCTCGCACACACACACAGACGAGCTATTGTTGAGAGTGGGCGTGGGCGTGAGCCACTCGGCTAAGCGGACAGCAATGTGCGCGCCGCGAGTGCGAGCGATGCGGGAATATAGATTCGCGCGCCTGTGCCCGACTGGGATGAAAGAGTAAATCGTCAGCGCTTATTATTATTATGTCGTTATGTGGAGCGCCGAGAGGGTGAGGGAGACGGTAGAGGCCGGCAACAGTAGCAGCAACACCCACTCCGCATTTAGCACCTCGACGAATGGAAATGGATGGCGGCGACGGCTCTGTATGTGTGTGAGTGTCCATGCTCGTGCCTTTGACACACGAAGTTGACCACTTGGCGGAGACGCAGATAAGAGCGCAGATAATGCGCGCGCATTACATGTGATTAGGTGTTCGGCTAGGCTGGATTTAGCCAACCGCCGTGCAGGAAGCCGACGCTCGAGTAAATGGTAACGGTACATAGCCCCAGCTGTCAGGATACATATGCAGACGCTATTGGTATATAAGTATGGCTCGTTCCCCCATTGGGGTGGAGTTATAGCACGCAAACAGCTAAAAATATATAATTAAAATAACACGCAGCTGCAGCGAAAATTAAAAAAAAATAATGCAGACATTTTCATATTTAATTAAACACGAGAGCTATACATATTCACACATACATACAAGCACATGTGTATATATTCTCTTACTATGTGTATTGTGGTTGGGGATTTCGGCACTTGGCAATTGGTACAGATTATCAGCGGAAAAGAAGAGAAAAAAAGCTCTCATTTATCATCTTCCTTATCTGCTTTCCTACTAAAAATTGTTGTGAAGGCTCTCCTACTCGCTCTCTCTCTTTCTCTCTCTCTATCATGCTCTCTATCCCTGCTATTTTGTTAGCAGTCGCTCACCACACACACATACGCAGCGCGGCACTCACACATATATACACACATGCATACCCATGCACTCGCATATTCTCGGGCTGCTCTCGCTCTTTCCCTTTCACTCTTGCACGAGCGTGCCAGAGCGAGATAACCCATAAAAATTTCGTGCAAAAGCAAAAGATGAGCAAAGCGTAAACGCAAACGAAAAACAGCAAAGCGTGCAACAACAACAACAACAACAGCAACATCAGCAAAAATATCACGAAATAAACATAAAAAGCGCCGGCAAACCAGTTCGGATAGACTCCGCCCTCGGCGTACGCTGATTGGCTAAGCTTTGCCTTTGCCCAAGACTTCATCTTTTTTTCTTCTTCTTTTTTTTTTTTTTTTTGCTTTTTGTTTTCTGTGTGCTTTGCTGTTGTTGCGCTGCTTGTGCTAAGTTGTTGTTTCTTTGTTGGCTGCGGTTTTATCGCCTTCAACGACGACAACGACTACGACTACGACGACGATGATGATGACGACGACGACGACGACGACGTCGACGTCTTTCCACTTAGTTAACAGCCTCATGGGCAGCGCCTCGCTCTCTCTCACTCTCACTCCCATTCTTTTGTTGGGGTGGGCTTTACCAAATTTTGAAGCTCCAAATCTTTGCTGTTCCCTGAATTTTATAGCTTTGCGCTCATATTTACATATGAAAGCGAGCCATGTGTGTACGTATGTGTGCATATGTATGGGTATGTAATTGGTGTAAATAGCTTATTAGAAGCGTTGCTTAGAATTTGCATAGATGAGGGCTAAAAGTTAATGTGAGTGTATTTAAATGAAAATATATATATAAAAAAATATAGCGAAATTATAGAAATAGGATATAAAGGACTACAACTTACTAGGGATGCTAGTACGGCTGGGTAGTTCACTTTTAAGCTTAAGAAAATTTTGAGAAATATTTAATGGAGATGTGTACATATATTGATGTATTTTGGACTTAAGCTTATTGCAATATGATATCAAAGAGAGCTTTTAAATATTATAATACATTTTTAATGAGATACTTTTGAACATATCTCGCGGATCAAACAAAAAGAGCACATAATGTCTACAGTAAAACCGCCCTGAATCTGACACTCGTCTTAGGCATTACATTTACTAATCCGGATAATAAATTCTTATCAAATATCTTAACTTTCATCTATAAAATCTGCTAAGGAAAACAATTTTTGTTGACCTTTAAAAATTCATTTAATTTTTTATGATAGAACTTTTAATTTTAAATCTGATTTTCAGAATCTGATTTTCAACAGAAACTCTAAGATTCATCTATTCTTATATTAAACAGTTTTTAAGGAAATGAATTTTACGACTGGTCCAATTATAAAGTATTTATGGAAAACCATAATTCAGCTATACAAAATCTATAAATTACAAATTTGTCAAAATTTTCAATGGCTCGAGCCAAGAAAAAAAATGCTTGGCGCCAACGCCAGCGAAAATCAATAATTTTATTAAAGTTCTATGGGGCGACTGTCATATTTTCATTTATACACACACACAAACACACTTACATACGTATATATGTATATATTTTTTTTCAAGCGCGAGACAAACAGCAGGCGAAAGGACCCAAACAGGATGCGCGACATAGTATAAATATAACGTGTGGAAATTTTCAACTTGAAACGCAAGGCACTGGACCTGATGCTGTGAGAAGTACACCTACACAGAGGCACCAACACACACACACACACACACGCACAGTGTCCAGTTATTATTGTTATTAGTCAATGTGGCAGCATCAGCCGCGTAAACGGTCGTTGCCGTCATCATCAAGGCTGCTCAAGCAACGCCCCACACCGCCCCACCAGCGGCCAGCTAACGGGCATACATAACGGTATAATAACATAGCAGTGCTGCCAATTTAGCTTGTTGTTGGCAGTCAGATGTATTTTTTTTTTGTTATATATATAGTAAATTTAAATAGGGAACGGAGTCAGTCACATATCGGTACTGCTATATGTCTGGACTGCGAATTTAGTTTTTTCAAGTCAAATCCAACTTTGTTGAAGTCTACCTAAGACTGAAAAAGATGAAAAAAAGATGAAAAAGCCAGCAGCCCAACAGTTCTGCCAGTTTAGCTGTTTTCTAGCTACAGTTATACCTTGTTTCACTCTATCTATATCTATAGATATATCAATACTAATACAAAATATACTAAATATCTTTGTTGCATCCCAATTAATTAATAAAGTATCATATATACATATATATATCAGATATATCCAGATATATCGATACTATACTCTAGCTTTTTTCATATTATTTTAGAATCTAGTCTAGTCTTTTTTTTCGTTAGCAAAGAAATGCAAACTATCGAAACATAATCGAACAGGAATTTTTTCAAGGAGGTAGAATTTTCTTAAATTTATCGCTATCTTCGACTTGACGGGCTACAAAATATCGAATCTGAACTATATTTAAAAATGTAAAGGACAAAAATCTCTAAAGTTTCCTATTCAAACTGTAAAAAGCCTTTCGTTTCTCTCTCTATGTTGACAGCTCTGTATCATCAGTCACATGCTCCAGCAGCAGCTTCATCGACCAGCACCAGCATCTACCAGCTTCATCATCTGCAACTTCATCAGCAACATCAACCAAAGCAGCAGGAGTAGCAGGAGTAGCAGCATCATTGTCGCATAATGACAAAAGGACATTCATTAAGTTTTTGATTTCTGATTTTATTGTTGATTAAACGCAGCAGCCACACCTCAAGGCTGAACTAGCCTTGTGCGGTAAATGGGTAACGGTTATAAATGCTGAGAAGGATATGACAAAAAAAAGGGCATAAAAAAAGGCAAGAGGCAGGCAGCAAGGACTCGGCATTGTGCTGCTCTATCGTGCTGAGCACTTCCGGCGCCAAAGCGTCAAAACTTGACGTTTCCGTTTTTTGGCTGCTCCTGCTGCTGCTGCTGCTGCTCCTGCTGCTGCTGCCGTCTCTGCCAGCCAGGCTGAAGAGCCAAGTGCTGCTCTGGCTTATCACTCGATGTGCTGGCAAGGGGACCACACACAAGGGGGCACACACACACATACATATATATATACACATTTATATATATAAACATGTATATATAATAGCTATATAGCTGCACATGGCACATAAGCTTGCTTTTTGGCCAACAGCCAACCAGTTCGTGTTGCCTGCTTTTTGATTAAAGCCACAACTAACCACACACACACACACACACTCACGCACACATGCATACATCTATGTGTGTGTCAGCATTATCCTTGCATATGTACATAGACCCCAAACTGAAGTGCTGCCATTCGCTTGGCTCAAGTATTGACATTGCCAATGTTGCAGCAGCGGCTGCTGTCGATGGGCGGTAGGCGTGGCAGGGTAGAAGGGGCCGGGCAGGGAGGCAGGCACAGTAGGTGTGGCGCCTGGCGGTGCCATTGGAGCGCGCCACAGCCGAAACGTGCTCGTTGCAGCCAGCAGCTAGCGGCGGCTGCTGGCAAATGCGCCTGCGCTAATTTTTCGGTTTTACTTGATGATTTTTATATTCCCGCTTTAGTCGCAGTTTATATATATATATACATATATAAATACATATATTGAGAATGGTGTGTATACGTTTCTATATGTATTTGTATATGGAATATGGGTATATAAAGGATTTTAAGTAACTTTTCGCTTTAGCCGTGAGATAAATTGCGCGATTTTCTTAACGGTAGGAATAAGACTTAAGTGATATGGCAGACTTTCTTATAAATTAGGCTGGGTTGTTGAAAATGAATAAGTGAATTTTGAGCTATCTATCTAAGCCTAGATTATAGTATAGTCTATCTATACTAGGCCTAAATTTAGACTTATAAATGTGAAATATTTGTATTCTTGTTATTATAAAGACTCGGACTTTTAAATCGGAAATGGATGTGGTATTTACATTCAGGGTTCTTAGTTCTTGTAAATCTAATTTCAATATCCGAAAATTCTTATCCAGATTATTATTTATTTATTTATTCTTCTATTGATGAGCATAGCTATAAGGGTAAACTCTCTTCAAATAATCAAAAACTTTATAAAATATATGATTTTCATTTCATTTTTTATAACTTAGTAGCTTAATTCTTTCTTGATTTTTTCCCTATCCCAAAAAATCTAAAAGCCGAAGAGCTCTGTTTGGATTGAATATTTATATGGCATAGAACTGGAAACTACATATATAAGATTACAAACACTAAACTCAGAACAAAACTTTATAGTAACTAAATTGACTTTAATATATTCAAAAACAAATAAATCATTTTTGCAGAAATCATAAACGTAATTTACAATATCTTAAGACCCAGGCTTGGACTATGTTCAGGGGGTAGGTATTATGCGTTAGCTAAAATTGCTTAGTGTTTATGACTTAGCTATAGATTCAAGTTTACCAGCTTGACTCTAAAGCTATAAAGCTGGTTCTTTAAATTTTCCAGTCAAAACCTATTCTACAAGTACTTCAATGGTTCCACTTTTTGATAAATATTCCCATATATTTAATCCATGTTTACATTTTTATTAAATTTTTTATTTTATTCTGTGAATCTCTGACTATTGTCATGTATATTTGCAAACATTTTCTCAAGTTCCCTTTTCATATATCTTTCAAGTTAAGTTTTTCCATTGCCAGCTAGTTACCTGGGTTAGCTGTGTGGGTGGCAACCTTGGGGCGGCACACAAAGCGCACTTCAATTAGTATTGAACGAAGAGCGAAAGACAAAAAAAAAAAGCTGACACATTAGCTAACAATGCTTGGGAGTGAGGGAGTGGGGGGGCTGGCTGGGGCTTGGGCTGGGCCCCGCCCGTGATTAAATGGAATAACCACATTTAGCACTTGAGGTAATTGAAAGCGACTTGAGCGACATGGCAACGAGTACAACTCGGCCCGATATCGATAGCCGATATCGATAGCTATATCTATATGTCTATCTGGGTGTGTGCGTGTGTGTGTGTGTCCATAACATTGGTAAGCATGTCGGCACGGCGATCGTTCCACTTGAAAGCCTTAATTGATTTAACTGATACCAACTGATGCCAACAAAAGCGAGAGGAACACACATACTCAACAAATCAATAGATAAATTCCATGCTATATCGCATCGGATGTGGCACTGATTGCCAACCCACCCGCGGCACCACAGTTACCGTTAACCACCCACCCACCCATCTACCATACTCTGATTCCAACGAATCATACCACGCGTCACGGCATCTTCAAAAGCAGAGCTCGCAATGCCGTGGCAAACGAAACAAGATATGTCGCGTATCGATTTGTAAATTTCTCAATTGATAACAGATAAAAGAGAATGAAGAAGAAGAATATGATGAAGAAGAAGAAGAAGAAGAAGCGGCAGCAGTGACATCTGCGGTGGCAGCAGCGTCTGATTCTCAGCGTTCTCAACGTTTTTGACAATGAAAAATATAAGCAGCTACAGTGCACGCTCCCAATGTGAAACCTTATAGGAGCTTTTTTCAAGGTTTCAATATTTTATAAGCTTTGACTTAAGGTAAATTTAAAGAGGCTCAGGAATACCAAGAAAAATGTTTATATAATTCTTGCGTGTGTTGAAATAATCAGTAATAAAATATAAATAATGGAGTAATAGTTAAAAGAAAAAAAATGTATAGAAAATATATATATATATATCTTAAATTCAAGCAAATTATTTGTAAAATTGAGGCATTTAATTAGGGACTTTTTTAGCATTTGCATCTGTGAAAATGTTATTAAAATTCAATTTGATAAAATATTTCACTTTTTATACTCCATCACGAAGATAAACAAAAAATATACTCTTTTTTTGTATAAGGTATGTATTTCTCGTAAGTTATGAAAATCGTCTCCTAATCCAAATGCCATTAACTTGGATGTCAAAGTTCATCAAGCTTCTATAGAAGAATATTTCCAAGTTAGGATTCGCTTTAAATATCACATATCCTAAAATATCAGCATAGAAAATGCTTTATTGCAATTTCTGCTTTAATTGCGCTTTTCAGCAACTCGCTGAGATATTTTCTCATTTCGTTTAACTTTTTGTCTCCCCAAGTTCAACTCTTCGAATTACCACTGTAGTGCAATGGATGCCGTCGACGCGACCGCTGCTGTTACATGTGAGCCAACTAAAAATAACTGTCTAGCAGCGAGTCACTCACTCGCTCCATCTCCCTCTCTCTCTCTCTCTCTCTCTCTCTGTCTGCCTCTCTTTCACACTCTGCTCCTTACGTAAGTAATAGCTGTAATAGAATCATAGCTCTAGCCGGCGTAGCTTTGGTCTCTTTGTGGATGCCGCCGAACAATGTTGACAGTGTTGATCGGCTATCGCGATCAGGGCGATGACTACAATTGGCGATTGGCGATTGACGATTGGGGGTTGGTAATGGGGCTGGGCATTGATTGATATGGGGATGCGGCATTGAGGTTGTCCCATGTTTGCTAACATACTGTTTGCCATATTGTTTGACAAATCCCTAATTAAAAATTGATAGCAGCTATCTGAACACATATCTACGCTCTCAGCACTGCGCAGTGTTTATTTATCCATGGAAATGGCCAAATATCAAATGACAAATTACAAACGAAATACCTGCTGATCTTCTCTGAACTGACTCTGGCAACGCCTACCCTAACGCAGCTCAATAGACTCTGGCAGCACTTGACTTTGTTTGCTCTGCCATTGAGGTCTCGGTCTATGCCGCATGTTCTCTGTCTATCTGTCTCTCTGTCTCTCTGTCCATGTCCGCTCCCCCTCTTCATCCTCATTCCCTTGGTCAATCCCCTGGGATGTTAGCGGCGTTTCCCATTGACGTCTGTTTGGTTTCTACGATATCTACTTTGGTTATTTCAATAATAATTGTGTTTGACTTTTAAGGAAATACAAAAAAATCAACAGATTTTAGCTGATTAAATGATATCCATGCAAGTGAAATTGTCTCAAAAGTAGTCAATATATATTCAATATATTAATTATAGAACTATATATTTATAGAACTTTAAATCTTTCAAAGTAACAATTTAAAAAATAGTAAAAATTTAACTCAGTTAAGATTTTTTTAAAGAAATTCTTATATGTACAAAAAGTATAAATCCAAAAAGTACCATGGAAATTATAGTAATATAATGATAAAGTATAAGAGAATACTTACTGTGATATACGGAATACGGAAAAATGAGAAATGCGAGACAAAATTGACAAAAGAAAAATCAAGGATAAAAATGAATAGAAGATGGAATCTAAAAATAGAAATCGACAGGTAAAAAGAAAGGGAAATGTGTAATAATGAGATGAAATGATGTAATGATGAGGCGAAAAGAAAAGGAACAAAAGAATGTATCATGAGAGTAGATATATTGATCTATGTATATGTACGCTTCTAGTATTGCCTCTGCCCTGTACATATTCTGGTCTACATTAATCACATATGTATTCCATATGGGTTATTCATGTGCCTTAATCACATTTCTCTAAATGACATCAACGGCAAGCGGAACACACATTTTTTTTCTAACTAATAATTAATTGTACTTTTTCTACCTTTACGCTGGCAGCAAGCAAATTGCATCATGGTAACCTATATAGGTATATATACCTAATATATATATATATTAATATATATAACTGCATATGGATGGACAACTCAATTTGCACATTTTCATTAACGGCTAAAAGCATCTCATTTAGTGTGCACTAGAAAAGCTGAAACAAGTTTGTAGTTCCACAAACAGCGGCTAATGAGGATGAGAGCGAGACGCCCATACCCAGCGAAAGAGAGAGTGAGAGTGAAAGGAAGAGCTAAACAGAAAGACAGAGCGAGGCAGAGAGAGTGGGGCAGAGAGAGAGAGAGGTGGAACACTCAGCCTAGTTGGCCACATAATTAAATTAATTGCATGAAATGCGGAAAGCAGGTGAATGTCCAGCAACGGTAAACGCTGTATGCAAAAATTTTAGAACAGCCGCAAAAGCAAATATTGGTCAACGCGGTCAAAATCAAAAGGGGGCTCGAAAGGCCACCCGCCCAAAGTCCTCGAGCGTGTGCTGCATAAACCGGTCATGAATATCAGAAACGTATTTTTTGAAAATCAAAACAAATTTGCGCTTCAATGTGAAAGTAAACAACATTTTGGAAAATATCAAACGTGAGGCTTAAATGTTAAGTACCGACAGTTATCCCCATCTATATATACATCTATATTTGACTGTATCTTTCTAGAATTCGCAATTTCCCCATCTATCCATCTTTCTGCCACTACCTCCCCACTTCCCTTCCATGCTACTTACCCATCTATCCATATCTCCACCTCTTCTCTCCACTACCTCTACTTCTACCACTACCTCTATCTTCCACTTCTCTATCTCTTCATCTCAGCAATTCTCAATTTCCTATCAGTCCAGCTCTCTCTCTCTCTCTCTCTCTCTCTCTCTATCTTTTTTTCTCCATCTGACTATCTTGTAATCCCTCTATCCCTTCATTTCTCTATATCTCCACATATCCATATCTCCATCTATCTATCTATCTATCTCTGCAGATCTTCATCTCTCTATCTCTCTATCACATATTTCCTAAATCTAAGTTAATAATCTTAAAGAACTGTTACAGTTATCCCTAACTTTATCTATGTTTACGTCTATCTCTATCTCTCTGGTTAGCTCTATCTCTGTCTCTATCAGTTAAGCTCAAATTGTGAGTTCAAGTGCTGCGGCATTAGGGGTATTGGCGCAAACTTAAGGCGCTGCTGATTTGATTAATATTGACTTAGTTGCGATTGTATTTGCTTAGCTATTGTGTTCAGCTGTTTTTCGTTTTTGATTAATTTGAGGCGATAAAGCTTAATTGGATTTCGCTTAGATAATAACTCACGGCTAGATTGAAGTGGCTCAGTGCAAACAACACGCCAGTGCTCCCCATATAGCTCAAAATCGCAGCTAATCAATAATCAACGCTATAAACAAATATGTTGACACATTAAGTAGCTAAATAAAATATAGACAAGAACTGCAACCAGTTGCGTTTCTACGATTTAATCGAATTCGATAAGAATCATACGTATGTGTATGATTCATATTACATGAGACCTATATTGGTACTATATCACTAAAGTATTTGTTGTAAAAAGTGGTATATGTGTAAGATTTTCGGCTTATAATAATTATTATTATTGACAATGACAATGACAATGACAATGGCAATGACAATGACAATGACAATGACAATGACAATGACAATGACAATGACAATGACAATGAC
>NW_022045872.1:803878-867275 GCF_001654015.2 Drosophila navojoa | reverse complement strand
AATGACAATGACAATGACAATGACAATGACAATGACAATGACAATGACAATGACCATTTTCAATTATAATTTATGGAGCTAAGTATTACAGCATATTAAGCTGAAGCACAGTTTCCTTAGCCATTAAACGACTTTATCTATAATAAGCAACAATTATCTAGCGGAACCACACACGTATTTCGCAATGAACCGTAAACAGCCGAAAACTGAAGACATTTACTTCGGCTAAGATGTCCACTTAAGTGAAATAAATGTGTACTTATGCTTCGCCGACTGGAATGCCAATAGACTACTTATGCTCATATTTGTAGTGCGAAACGCACGCATATCCTGACAAGAGAGAGAGAGAGAGCGAGAGAGCGATAGAGGAGGGTGGCGCATGGCGTAGCCACTCCAATCCTCCTAAAAGGCAATAAAGTTTATCATGCAATTAAGAACGAATTACGCTGCTAATAGAATAATTAATGCAATTTCCCACAACATTAGGCAGAGAGCGCTAGCCTAGGCCACAGGCGCTGAGTGCGAAATCAAGATGTGAGCCAGAGCCAAGGACTTGGCCGGGCAATAGCTCTAAATACACACACATACACACACTTGCAAAGGGTAGTTGGGGTGTACATGGGTGACAACTCGTACCAGGCAAACCCCAATAATAAGCCATGCCAAATGGGTTTATGCTTGGGTGTGTGAGGGCGTGTGCCCGCGCGCGTGTGTGTGTGTGTATGTTTAAGTCCTTTGCTCGTGAATCCTTGCCAGGCTGACTGCTATTGCTATTTTTATTTCTGCATCAAAACCGCAAACATCGCGTCTGCCTCAATGCCAAAGTAGAAAGCTCGAGCTACGTCTGCTTGCTGTATCCTGCCTTCACGCCAGCCTCCTGCCTGCTGGCATCCCTCGTCCTGCCCGCTAGCCCGGCAAAGTGTTTGTGGCTGTGCCGCACTAATGAAAATGTCAAGTAAATTCCTGCTTTCGGACGGAAACTGCGATATCGACTTAACTATCTCTCGCTCTCGGCTGCCTTTTAAGTGCTCCATGAAACGAGACGGGGATAGTTAGATGGCGAACGGAACGTGCGAGCGAGATAGCGCTAGCTGAAAATGCATTTTGTGCCCGCTTTCAAAAGTTGGTTTCCGTTTCATGTCGCCGGCTCACAGATTCGGCTACACACAAACGCACACACACACACACATACATATCTATCATCTATACATATAGACTTTCTATATATTCTATATGAGCTATGCTTTGCTTATTCATGCATACATTGCGTATACGCCGTGTTCGCTGCAATTATTTAGCTACAAATTTAGCTTTTTTTGCCATATTTTTTGCTGTTGTTGTTACGTTATCTACGTGGAAATTGCTTGTCAAGCGGAAAGTAGTTGTCAAGTTAGTTAAGTCCTTATTTCTTTCTCTCTGCCAGCTAATAGCTGCGGCTGCTGCTGCTGCTGCTGCTGCCTCTCTTCGCATTTATATATATTGCTCTATATACGTTTTATTTCCTCTACCTTAAGCATTGACTATGGCCAAAAAAACCCTAAAACTGTTTCTGCTACCATTTCAGCATTCTCGCTTTCGATTCCTGTTGTTGTCGCTCGGGAATCGTGGTGAAGGCACATGTTCTCCGTGTAATGTGCAAATTTAGTTTTACATTTTATATTTCAAACGCAAAATCTTTGGGTCTTCTTCACAGTGGTTGGTGTAAGACTTTTCCTTCATTTTTTTGTGTGTTTTTTGCGCATTGCAACTACTTAAACCGCACGATAGTTGCAAAAGAAGGCTTAACTATAGAAGCAAACTAATTTGCTAGTTGTAAAATCTTATAAATAATTCAAGCTTCAAGAGCCAGAATGTTAGGGCACTGAGAGCTGAGAACTTTGAAATAGAATAATTTTGAATGTACTTCGAATAAGTTAGATTTTAGTTTAAGAAAAAGTGGAATATTATTTTAATTTTGTTACTTTCAGGAGGCAATATTCAAATGTTTATATCATTAAACAAATTTTAATATTTTATATATTTATGTATGTACATTAAATTAGCTCGCATATCAAATTTGAAGTCTTTAGCTCTTATAGTTCTCGAGATTCACTGTAAAAACATGAAGAATACCAAAATCTCTAGGTTTTATAGTTTGCTTTGGCCACCCAACTTTCGATCTCTGAGGAATACCCCTATTTAAAACTCTTAGAAACTCTTCTTTCCTTTAAAGCGCCAGATTCTTCGACCCATTCGACAGTTTACGTATATTTTGATTCCAAAACATTTGTAAATCAATTTGCGTACCACTGTAAGCGGCTTTGAGACGTCTCTCTCATTTTTAATGCAAATACTCAATGACTGGCACTTTGTAGAGAAAACTACAACTACAAGCTAGAAGTACATACAGCGACTTGCCTCAAGACTTATTTTGTGGTTTTAATTTGCTTTCATATATGAGTGCAAATATATCTAGAAAGAGAGAGAGAAAGAGAGAGGGGGAGTGGGGAGAGTGTTATATCTGAGTCATGTGAAATCGGCGACAGCCCTGTCAAAGCCCGGCTAATTAAGAGCACTGCCAAAAAGTATGCAAGACAAAGGCAAACTAAAAGCAGCTCACATAATGAGAGAGAGAGTGAAAAAACCCACTCAAAGGCATTCGCCTCCAGATTTCCCCTCCCCTCCCTCAAACATTCACATAGTACTTCTTAGCGCTGTCAACGTCAAGCTTTTGATTTGCGACTTATATTTGCACCAACAACTTTCGAGAGTCGGGGCTATTTTTCCTTTACGCTATTCCCATATAATTACGCATAAATCCTTTTTACACGCCAAGCATATTTTCAGCTACTTTGCGCCGCGCGGAGCCTTCGCTGAAAATTTGATTAATCTTATCAAGATATTGTGGCGCTGCTGCCATCATACGCACCCAAAAACACATAGCCACGTAACCCCGGAAGCCCCGTACACCACGGACCCTGCCCTCAGCTAGCCACTCTCAGAGCAAATGCAGAAAGGGTTGCGCATCAGCAGCATCAGCAGCTGGAGGAGGCACAACGGGAGGCACTGAAGGAACTGGCAGCACAACATCATCATCATCAGCTCAGCGTCGACGTCTTGTCAGCAAACGTCGACGCCTTCACGTCAAAGTTATTCTAAACAATAAAAAACGTAACAATGCCGAGATTTGCTATAACGAACTGAAGATGCTCTATGGAAGTTGAGGATTAGAGAGGCATATTAAAGTCAAAAGTGCATTATAAGATTAATCTAGTCTGGATTATGTTTGAAATATCTAAGTACATAAGAGTAGTCAAGATAAAAACTGAAGAGATCCATGCAAAAATGAGGCTATGTTTCAAATGGGAAGATAATCGAAGGAGAAGCTGAAAGATATCACACAAAAGAACGTTAGCAACACTCCTAAGTATCTGATAAGGATTATTTTGCAGTGAGTCATACCACTAACCATACAAACTTATGGTTAGTGATAATACAGATATTCAAAATAAAAAAAAAATAAATAAATTTATATATATATTGTACATTTGTAAACACAAAATTATTTACATATCTTAATGAATAGATATATAATTGTAAGATATTCAAGCTACTCTGGGTATTTCATAATAGTGTAGTTCTTCCATATATGCAAGTCTATTCTTAGTTTATCCTTTAAACGTATTAAAAATTTAAAAATCCTTACGCTTTACTAAAAAATACGCTTTAATAAAAAAAAAAAATCAATCTATAGAATGATTAATCTATATATGTACAAATGCATTATAACCAAATACTTTTATATTTTCTTGCCAAAATAGTATAAAAATTCAAGTAGATCAAGCCAAGATTTATCTTACACCTAAAGGCATTATAAAGATTGCAAAAATGCAAAAATGTTGAGAACAAATAATGAGAATAACAATGAGAAGCGAAATGTCTTGGAATAGGGAAAAAATACACAAATATGTAGAAAGCAATATGGAAGGAACAAGAATGAATAGCTAACATATAATTAATATTAATAAGTGGTTATGCCCGAGGGTCTATTGGCAGCCTTGGTAGATCAGAGCAATACAATTTAATATATGATTAATGGCTGTTCATTAAGATGAAATCTCCTACTTCAGAGTTCAGTATGCACTATTCAAAGTTTGCTTCTACCTACTGCCAGCTAAAGTCCAGTTAGCCAGCTTTATGCAGTGTATTCAAAATGAATTATCAACAATTTTTGCCTTTTCTTGATGGACTCGGGTCGTATGCCACGCTTTGCCATGCTTTGCTTTACTTTACTTTACTTTGCCTTGCTTTGCTTTGCTTTGCCTTGCTTTGCCTCTAAGCATAGTCAATCAGCAGCTGGTGCAACCAGCTAGAGCCGGCATCTCGAGCAGCCTTTGTTTCTAATTGAGTTACAAACAGTTTGAAGTGCTCGCTGTGGACGCTTTTATTAAAAGCCAAATGTCTTGAGACTGAGCTAGTGCTGAGGGCGTGGTCGAGTAAATGCACAAAAAGTGTTGCCAAGAGCGATGTATACAAAGAGAGAGAGGGGTATGTACTATGTATATCTACATATATATAAGCTGGCTCAATTATCTGGCCAATTGATTGGGTCGCTCCTCAATAAAGTCTAACATATTCATAGCGCAATTTTCGTGAATGGTCAAACATTAAAGCTTGATAAGGAAATAAACGTAGTTCAGACTGCTTGACCAATTGCTAAAAATGCGCATTAGTATCTATTTTTTATTCCCATCCTCCCACTCTCTCACTCTCACTCTCACTCTCTCTCGCTGTCTCGCTCTCTGGGGCCACATCCTTTCAACGTAAGCTGCTTGTATCAATAAAAATTCGATTATATAGTATATGTGCGCCCTAACAAGTTGCCTTTTTTTTTATTTATAAATATTATAGCGATGATTTATCGTGCTGCTGACTTTATCGTCTAACACACACGTGTGTGTGTGTATGTGTGTGTGTGTGCTCTTGTTGCTGGTTTATATTACGCATACGCCTAGTTAAGCCTGCTGCCTTTTGACAATATCAGCTTATATGGCATGCGTGTGTGTGTGTGCGTGTGTGGGCAGCTTTTCATGTTTTCATAAATGTTTTAAGAATACAAAAAAAAAAAAAAAAAAACTTGTCTGCAATCGCTTTTGCTCAAGTAGCTTATCAAGCGACTCCTGTCCAGTCAACAATGCCAAACAACTATTGCAGCACAAGAAATCGTGTTTTTTTTTACTTCTCTCTCTAGTTTTTTTTTTTCTCCCTGCACCCTTATCCTGCTAAGCATATCAAGTATCAACTGCCAAACAAGCCAGCAAATTGGCAACCTTTTGTTGTCCAGCTTATGATGAGAGACAGAACAGGAACAACAACAACAACAGCAACAACAATAACAACAACAAATACATTTCGTTTATATATTCCATAAACGTAATCGACTTGATATGCTATACCAGCCCATTCCCCTCACTTCCACCACATCCCTCTCCCTCTCCCTCTCTCTCTGGTTAAAAGTTTTCTGCTGTTTTGGTTTTTATGTGCACAATCGACAGCGTGTCCTGCTGCCGTTTGTCCTGCTGTAGTGCTGTAACCAGAAATTAAGCGCGTCTGTCTTCTGACTCCTTGACTTGTCTCTCGCATTAAGGCCAAAAGTCCTAATTGGTTATGTAATTGTTGGCATTAAGTGATTTCTTGTTTATTTCACGGCTGACTGCATTGCAATTGAAATTAGTCCAAGGGTTAAGAGCCAAAGGGTAGAGAGAGAGAGAGAGAGAGAGAGAGACAGCGAAAAACTTGCGATGCATTCGTCATGGCGAAATAAAGTCGATGGATTTTAACTAAGATTTTCTGGTAGATAATAAAATTTAGATATTATCTTACTCTCTAGCTGTTTGTTATGAGTCTATTCTACATAATCTCTGAATATTAATCAACATAATAGGCAATCAGTGGACATCTCAGCGATACAGAAACTAACTCATGACAGATGCCCTGGCAAGGCTCAACAAGTCTCTTAGCATGCATTGAGTCCATTCGGAATTTCTCCTGCTTTCAGCTCAAGCCAGTTCTTGCAAACCCTTTGAATTCTCCAATATTTCTCGTCATTTTCAGCTTTTCTTCTTCTTATATTATGATACATCTATCAAGCTTAGTCTTTACTATGCGAATCCTTAGAGGCTTGAATATTTTATATGCTCTTTGCTTAAATAGAACTTCTAATGAATGCCCAAAAGTATGCTAAAAACAAATAAATTCACAGAAATTCAATTCATCTAGAAATTGACTCAGAAAATATGCCTAAAATAGTCTAATTAATATTTCAGCCTCACAGAAAAAGGAATTTCAGTTCAATTTTCCTTCATAGCTGAGCCAATTCACATATTATATATATATATACTTTTACATATTTTTTCAACATTTTTTGCCGTGTATTAAACGCGCTGAAGAGCAAATGATAGGCTAATTAAAAAAACATAAGCTTCTCATTTTTTTGTGATTTTAGCTGTGCAAATTGGTAAACAACGCGGAAAAAAAGCGAAATAAACCGAAGAAAAAGTTTAAACATCAAAGAAAACTTACGGCAAAATTAAAAGGCAGATTAAAAAGCATAAGAAGAAAAAAAATATACGTTTGGAATATACATATATAAGCTCAATATCATTTGTCAAAGGAAAAAGTTCATAATTAAACAAACACAAAAACGGAATATTCAATAAATGTTCACATAATTCCGTGGAAGAAGCAGCAGCAAACGCAATGAGCATTATAAATGAAAAGCAGAACAACGATAATCGCTTTTCTTCTTCATTTTTTTTTTTTTTTTTTGGCCCTCCCCCAAACGCAAAAAAAAGTAAATTATTTTGAAAGAAAATCATATTGGGAAGGAGAAAGGAAGGCGGAAGGAAGCCGGCCGCAGTTGGGATGCGAGGAACCATTAAGAGCTGGCATTAATAGACAGGCGACGCATACTAATCCAATAAGCCTGCAGTGTCTTGGGTGGCCAGTACCAGCTTATATATAATATAATAATGCTACCCCTTTATATAAATATATATGTATATCACCCTTAAGAGCTGCAGGAAAGCGCCCCTAAAAAATTGGGAAAGCGTAAAACGCCTCGCTGAGCGCGCAGCATCAAATCTGCGAGTTGGAAAAACAATAATTATCCTTGTAAAAATAATAAAAATAAAGACAATGGAGCTCGTTCCCTGGCGCACTTAATTAGAAAACGTTTAATGCCCAGCGCAGCGCAGCTTCACGTTCTTCGTTTGTCCTCTGTCGTCTTTCGCGATGCCCCCCCGCCCCAACGCGAGGACAACAGAATAAAACGAAGAAGCCATCGAATTCGAGTTTTTGGCCAGACAAGGAACCAGGACTCTGCCAAACTATGAAATCGCTATGAAATTTATATGCTTTCTAAACTTTTTGCATTCGCTCAGGAGCTGCTCCTGTTACACCCTCTCTCTCTCCCACTCTCTCTCTCTCTCCTCTTCCTCTTATGTAAAGCTATTCCGCTCTGCGGTTTCTGGCTGGTCGAACTGTAAGAACTTTCAATTGCTTGAGCTTCTGTCTCTGGCTCTTCCTCTTATTGCTTGTAATTTTCCAAATAATTTAGTTTGTGCGCTCTATAGTTGAGTTACGTTAAGCCACAATCATAATTTATTTCTAAGCTAAATTAATTTTATGTAGGTATTCCTAATTGAAGATATATAAAAGGAGAAAGGAAATACTTTTTTATTTCCCTTACTATCTTTCATTAAATGGTAACAAGTTCGAATCCCATGACTTTTTTAACAAAAATTACTTTAAGATGGTATGATATCAAATGATATATCAATGATATTTTATTAGAAACTCCAATATCTCGTATCCTGTAAAGTATAGATTGTTTCTACATACATGCTACATACATGCTTCACTTCATCTATGTATTCCGTTTACATGTTTACCTATACCCAGCCTCCATTAGGAAACTTCCCAGCCTCGTCCAATTAGAAAAAATCATATACATTTATAAACTTTGACTTGTATTAATTAAAAGTAAAGTTTTCCAACAACATGAGGGCAGAGGGAATCATTTCCAAAGTTAATGCCCAGCAATAATTGCAATTAAAAAGTTGATGCAGGCAACATCAATATTCTGGCATTTACTCTCTGCATATCCCTGCGCTTGAGACGCCCAACTCAAGCCAATTTTTTTGATAATGCGCCATGACAAGTCCCAGATGATATCGGAATCATAACAGAACAAGCGTGTCAAACCGCAAAAAAACACACAAAAACTGTCTCAATGTATGAATATATTAAATTATGAAATAGAAAAACAAGAAAATGCCGGAAATATCAGAAAATCCCAAAACGCAAAAAAAAAGCAAAGAGAGTTTGGGTAGTCCACTTCGTATCTGGGGGAAGTTTTTCCACTGTTAAGAGTGGCAACAATGCGACGAAGCGTAAGAAAAATTAAAAGGGTCACTTTACAGGGACTTAAATGCTTTTTAAACAGCATAAAATACAACAACAACAACAACAACAATAACAACAACAAAATGAGATGAAAAGTAAGGAAAATAAATTCATATTTGAGACCATTTCGCTGGGTGGGTGAAATGTGGGCTTAGACCAACGGCTGCCACAATGTTTGTTCATGATAAAAACAGCAGCAAAAAATACAAGTAGAAGAAGAAGAGCCAGCTCGCTCACTCGCCGCTGTTTACACACATAATCGCTGAGAAATTAAGTTTTTGAAATTGCTTTTTAAATTAGCTGCTTATGCAGCTATGAAATATTGCCAAGGCACTTTTGCTCATAACTCAGCGAGGCTTTCGGAGAGTAATACGAGGCCTACTCAAGGCGTTGCAAATCATCTATGAGATTAACAAGAGTGCATCAAGGGATGAAGAAGGGATAGAGAGAAATTATATATATAAATATATTATAGATAGTCTTCATTCCAAGAGTTCTCAGTGCGTTGAAGCTCAAATATATTTGTATGAGAATCACATAGAAGGGCAAATGTAACCAAATGCAAAAGAAACGAACATAATGAAGATCACATAAAAATACCTCAACTTAAACTTTACGAAAAGCAAGACAAAAATCTATAATTTTTTTATGAGCATTGCATAGAAAAACCTGAAAACCCCAACTAGGTATTAGTTAAATTAATGAGCATCTCGTAGAGAGGTCAACCATCAATCTACTTAAGCATTTAACCTCCATTCCAATTAAAACCAAATTCTTTCTCTCTCTCCCTCTCTCTCCTTCTCCTTCTAAAAATGTATAATATGGGGTAAAATTACAATAAAAATGAAATCAAAACGTGATTTTCCGTGGTTCAGCAGGGTCAACCCTGTGCTGGATTAAGCCACAAGCTTAGAATGTTTAAGTGGGCATGGACAAGGATACTTACAAACGGATGCGCCAAACAATCAGAAAAAAAAAAAACAACAACAACAACAAGAGAAACAAACAAAAAACCATGCCTAAGCCCTATCCCAAGTTAAGAAAAGAAAAAGGACGATTTCAAATGTAATGGAGAAACGTTCACGCTCTATGGCGACAGCCCCGGACCAAGGCACGTCTCTAATTGAGCAAATGCGGCGACTCGGCTTCGCGTAAAAAGTAAGAATTAAAAACGAAAGAATGGTTAAAAAAAATACGAAGATATATATAGATGTAGAAAAGCAAATAAAGTAAGAAAAAAGTTTTGGGTAGAGTGCAAACGGCTGCTGAATACTCGCTATAAGATTGCGGAGGATATTAGTGTTAGTTTCCGACTCCCAAATGAGAGATGGATAATAAGTCCTGTTAAGAAGTTCTAATTAGGACCCATAAAGAAACCCTAAGATCCTAGATTTAAGACTCTGAAAGATACAGTTCCTTATTCCAATTTGAGATTATATTATATGGACAGAATATACAACTACAAGTCGAGCTATAGACGAGCTCAACATGTCATAAAACCTGCCAGTCCTCACTTTAAGACTATGGAATGAAGTTTCCTTCAGTTTTCCAAGAACTAACCAGTTTAATCTTACAGATGGAAAGAAAGAAAGAAAGTAAAACAAATCCAGCAAAACTAATATACTCGCTTCGCATCTCTGACGAGTATAAATACCACCACAATGGACACAAAGGACTCGAGCGGTTTGTTTGCCGCTCCTAAGCTTATTTTTTTGCCGAGTGGCAAGTGCCACGCCCCCGCACACCACCCACACCCTTACCCTTACCCATTGCCAGCTATAAGAAGCGTAAAAATGTGAGCGAAAAAGAAATCAAAAAAAAGAAAATGTGAAAGGAATTAAAAATGGACGTTGGCGTTGGCGTTGGCTAAACAAAACAAATGGAAAGCCAGCAGCGAACAGCAGAGCCAGGCAGAACACTCCCCCGCACTGAACAATACAATTGCCAATGCTCTGGCTACGCATAATCCTTTTCAACTTTCGTCCTGCAGCTCATTATGCGCGCCCAATGCCAATTTTAATGGCCCAAATCCGGACTCCGGCGCTATTGTGCGGAAAAACTACGCTGCTTTTTTGATTAATTATGTGCCGAATATGAAGGGTACTCCAGAGTGGGTAAAATAACTGCATAACTAGCTGGCTTCAGCTGTAAAATTTAGCTATTGAAATAATGTGTTTACGGCTGAGAAGAGGTAAGATTGAGGTATTTGCGTAAGAAAGTTAATATTATATGATGAAAAAATGATTTTTAGCTATAAATAATTTTTAGCTGAATGTAGCATTTAGCTCATTTTTAGCTCAAGCTAAATATAGCAGCTAAGATTTGCTTTGACTCGAGCTAAATATAAAACGAACTGGGGTTGTATTGAAAATATTTAAATATCAATATATCACATATTGTATTACTAATATATTTGCATCATTTTTCAGCCTAAACTAGCCAAGTATTTGCAGCTCTAGCAGCCCTAGGTTCTAGCTCTTTTATTAGCCTCACATTAAATTTAGCTTTTTACAGCTGTTTTCAGCTCTTTCCCTCAACACTCGCCGTTTTTAGAGCATATTTCAGCTGAAGTAGCTACATGCCCCGCCCCCCCATCCGAAGTGCTCACAAGTAATCGCTGCATTGTCTATTTTGACATTTGCTCTCTCTCCCGCCTCTGTGGGGCTTTGGTTTGGGTGATTAGGTCGGACGCACCTTGTCTGACCGAATAGAAGTCGCCACGCTGCCTCCTGCACGGCCAAAAATTTATGAAATGCGTAATGAGCGCACGTGAGCTGCATGCCACATGGCACACAGAGTTCAGGGTTGGGTCAGCAAGCGAAGCTTATGCTACTTTTTTTTGCTATCCCCCCTCTCTCTCTCTCTCTCTCTCTCTCTCTCTCATTCACTCAGCAGCCGACGGCTCGCCTGTTAATTACAACTTAAATTGACAGCAAAATTGGCCTGGCTAAATTGTGGGTTTTAGCATGCGGTCGGCATATTAAGCGCGACTCCAGCTGCTGCACAGACAAATGAAGACTTAAGACCTACTTAACTCTGACAAAAAATCAGAAAACAGAAAAAAACTGCGCCTAAAAAATCCAAATTAGTCAAAAGCATGTGGGGTTGGGAGGTCACACAGTATTTAACCCTAATTTGACACACACTCCTGGAAGGAAGTCACAAATAAATACACATACATACATATAAGTTTAGCAGGGGTTAAAAAAAAAAACAGCAGAGCAGAGCTGAGACAGCCGTTAGAAACGTATGCTACATGCCGTTATGTCAGGCAATATCAATAAACGCCGACAGCCAGCAAAGGGGTTGAGCGGAAACGGAAATCACAAGCAAAGTGCTGACATGTGCCGTGCGTTCACACACATGTCGAAGAGCATGCGTGTGTGTGTGTTGTGTGGGTGTCAAGTTCCTTTTCACGCGCAAATTGAGTGCTTAAGCGGTTTAGTTGGCAGTTGGGCGCGCTTACCCGGAAACTGACGTAGGCGTGCATAAGCCGCAGCATTCGTCTTGGCATTACACTTAAGAGCAGCCATACACACACACAGTAAGAGAGAGAGAGAGAGAGGGAGAGACATTTCACATGTTTATGGAGATTGTGGCTGCCCAAATAGAAATGTTGCCCTGAGCCACGCCCCATGCATTTGAAATTCATAGCGATTTACGTGATTTGCAAAATATTATTTATTGTCAACGCTAGCTAAATGTGTGCGAATGTGTGTGTGCTGGCAGCGATAAGGCCAATGTCATTTGCATACGGCATACAAAAGGAAGCGCGTTGGGGAAATAAAAATCGCTAACAAATAGCAGCAGCAGCAGCGGCAGCGGCAGCGAGTCGCGTGCCAGCCGCATAATTTGCAGTTGTCTTTATATTGTGGCATACTTACAGGCGGCGCACAAAAGTGCCACACACACACACACACACAGGGAAAGAGTGAGAGATAAAGCGGGCAACACGCTGCCTCATTTGTTGTTATTTATGCTGAGCCTTGGCATTGGGAATACCCGCCGCCTCACACCCGCCCGATGCGAATACGAAGCACATTTGTGCTGCAATTACAGCTGTGTGCGTGTGGGTGTGCGTGTGTGTGGCAGCTGTGACTCGCTTGGCTCCATGTCCTTTTGCATATGCAAACATCTCATAATAATAAACATGCCTGGGCGCAACTTCTTTTCGCTTTTTTTTCGTCTCTTTTTTTATGGCCGCTCAATTGATACAAGAAATTATGTTTTTGATTTTTATTGCGCTGCCAAACATATGATGTTCGTACGCACACCATGTATATGGCGGGATTATGTATACAAACATTTCCATTTCGACTCGCTCGAAGAAAAACTTTATACGCAAATTTAATAAGCATTGCTTTCACATTTCACTCTCACTCCGACTTCGACTCCGACATTGACTCTCTCGCTGCCCTCGTAAGCCACATATGTGGCTAGGGTTTATGATTTTCACATTTCCACATTCATAAGCAATACAAATACATAAATAAAAGGCAGTGAGACCTGAACACAATTGACTTTGCTTATTTTTCTTCAGCGACAACCCCTAATTGGGCAGCAAAGCGGACTTAAAGGATATCTAATAGTCGTACAACAGGGGGCCTAGTTAAGCAAATTCTGTCTAGCCTTAGAACATTCGAAATATTAATAATAGGGGTTTCTTTTAAGAAATTACCTGCCGTACACCTATTCCAGGGTATCTAAAAGTCGTAATGCCCAAGTTAATTAAAACAAAATTATATTAATTATGTGGGCTATTCTTAAAATTCTTTTTAGATCTCAGTAAGTTCTTCAATGAGCATTGTAGTGCGCATCCAACTGAAATATTTGACAGGGTATCTAATAGTCGACACTTTTAATTAAATTAATGAAAACCAAACTCAAGAGGTTTTACGATTTAATAGTTATTCAAAAATCCAAAAAAAAAAGTTTTCCCTCAACTTTTATATAAAGTCCTAGGGTATCTTTAGCCGTATACATAATGTCCATGAATAAAATTAATGATTGGATTAAATAATATTTCCAAAAATAATAATAATGAAGCAATATATACTTATACAGCGAGTATCAGTTGGTCAAAGAATCTACGACTATTACATACCCTGCAATAGGTATCTTATAGTCGCCTATTCTCCAACCACTCTCGTTTCAATTGAATTGATGCTGACTACAAAAGCTCACCCGCTGAGAGAGCGCTAATCGCTTATCGTTTACGATCTTTAGCTGAGTCTGGGCTATAGCTTCAGAGCATTCGGTTCGCATCGGGTGACACCAGATATAAGGTTTTATATTTCATTTACTTATTTTTTTTTTATTACTGTTTTTTTTTTTTTTTTTGGAGGGTTGATTGAATCAGACGCCCAACCGCAGAGACAAACGGCGGGGGTTAAAAGGCAAATCAACGCAGTCGATTGATTTTGCTGGCAACAACACTTGGGGGTTAGGGGGAGGCTGATCTATATATGTAGATATGCATATGCAAATTTTAGATATTATAAACATTTACACTTTCCAGCAGCCACACACCACAAATTGATATAGATATATAGAGCGCAGCAAGGTTACGTTTAAATATTGTTTGACAATATTTCCGTATCGATAGAGCTGGTAGCTATATGGGTCTATATAGCGAGTACTTTGATAACTATAACACTATAACTGATTGCCTGTGAACATATTTATTATTATTATAATTTTCATACAAATATTTTAATACTTTTATATTTGATCAAACAATTTTTTTTTAATTAAAAAAAAAATGTGTTTTAAAATATCTCAAAAATATCTTCGGTACTACTACTAGATAATATTTTGAAATAAATTCTAAAAATATATTTATGAAAACCGAATTAAATATATATAACAATATTCCTTGATTCAACTTTTTCAGCAAATGTAATATAAAAATAAATTAAATGAATTATGAGATGATAACTCTTTAAATTTAAAATTTCAATTCTTGCAAAACTTGTATATATGTAGCTCAAACATTTTCTAAACTACTCCATAGTACACTCTTTAGGCACTTTTTTGAAAACTTTTCAGTATTTTCCCAGCATATTTCACCTTGATAACCCTGGATATACACATATGTTTTATCTTAAATGATACTTTTGAATTTGTCTGTGATCCAAGTGCAAGCACCGCCAGGCAAATCTAATAAAGAATTTTGTGCTCTGCACACACACTGTCAAGTCGACGGCTTGGAAATTGATGTCACTGACACACACACACACACACACACAATGCTGAATTGGAATTAGCTTTTGAAGACTCGACTCGACTTCCATTCGCTTTGAAGGCGAGGCACTCATCTACTCAACTGCTCAGCTACAACTTGGAGCAGATTTCCACAGATAATACAAATCCAGCGCTTAGCTTAGTTTAGTATGGCTACGCTTACGGTTACGATAATATCGTCGTCGTCGTGTTAAAGACGAACTACGCCTATATGGCAGCTATAAGTCGCTGATCTAATCTACAATTTGTGGTGTGAAACAATTTAAATCAGTGAAAAATCTGTGGCTGTGTCGCTAAAGTGCTAATTCCCTAATTTAAAAGTAAATTTATGCTCTCTATATACTATATAATCTATATAGTATGCGCATATATGGAGAGTGATATAGCATATACATTATGATTCAAGCACAACATAATCAAGATAAAGTTCAAGAGATAAGCAGCGCAAAAATTTAAATATGCTAAGTGAATTGTGGCGTCGACAATAAACACACAAGCGAACGAACATGCGAGCATCATATACGAATATATAGTGTATATACTATATATACATATGTATCTACCCATCTACATATGTACATTACATGCATTAAATAATAGAACACGTTGAGCACACCTACACACACACACACACACACACACACTCACACTCATGCGCGCTCGGCTCTTGAAAATCAAAATAATAATAGAAAGAATGAGCATGGGCATGGGAATGCAAAAAGTTGGACAGAGATAGCGAATGAGCGAGATAGAGCGTGAGCGACAGAGCGATAACAAGAGAAAGAGCTCAAAGCGACTAGCGCCTAGAACTCTACTAGATTATAGTTGTATGTAGTAAACATATCTGGAAAGTTTCGAAAACAAAATACAGCTGTTATCTGCGATGAGCTAAACATTAAATACCCTGGAATTTAGATATAATAAAACAAACCAGATCTTAAAAACAAAGATGAAAATAATAATAGAAGGAATGGGAATGCGAATAGAAAGACGGAGGAATGGAAAGTTTGAGAAAAATATAAGAGAACGTGAGAAAAAGACAGAGAGTGAGAGGGAGAGAGGGAAAGTGGAAGAGAAGAGCGGTATAAGAGATCGAGATAAGGGCTAATAATGGGAAAAGCGAATCTGATAGCAATATCAAGAGAGAGAGAGACAGAGAGGGAGGTAAGCGCCGAGAGAGCAATGGGCACAGAGCGGGTAATGGCGTAGATGATAGCGATATCAAGAGATAGAGAGAGAGAAAATGAGAAAGACAGAGAGAGTGGAAAGATGAAAATCCAAGAGAGAGGAATAATAGAGAGATAGGGACATAGGGGTCAGAGAAAGAGACACTGAGAGGGAGAGAGGAACAAAGGGAAAGACAAACAAAGAAAATTAAGAGGGAAAACAAAATTAGGAACAGATAGAGCCAAAGAGTCATAAACTGAGAAAGAAAAGAAAACAAATGAACAAAGATAAAGAGAGAGAAAGATATATTAAATGAAGTAAAAGGATTTCAATCATATATTGCAATAAAGTTTCTAGATATTTAAACTACTCGGATTACCTTACGTATCACTCGAGCAAATGTGACATAAAGCTCTAAGAGTTGCCCTTGAAAAAATGCAACTATATAAAACATATATAATTTAATATATACAGTTATAAAGATATTTTCAATTAAATGCTTCTTTATTTTCCAACAAATAAATGAACTTGCAAAAATGAAAGTAAACAAAAGTCTGTCGAATACTAAACTAAGCAAGCAAAATAATGATAAGAAATGACAAGAAAACAAAACTTATCAAGAGCATTATCACAGATGAAACTATGTATACGCATATCAAATAAGTGTGAGTGTGAGTGTGAGTGTGCGTGTGTGCTTACATACGATCAGCTACAACTCTTATCACTACTCTGCTACAGCTTCATCAATTTTGTTCTACAATTGTCATAGTTGGAGACTCGAGAAATTTATTTATCTTCATATCTTTCGCTCAGCAAAAATGATTGAAGATTCTGGCCAGAGGTGAAAACCCCAATAAAAGCTAATCTTTTAATAACAAGCAACGAACAAGCCGCCAGGCAGCTTGATAGACGCTGTGCCAACAAGACCCAGCCAAAGTGTCAACAAAGTGTGTTCGCTCAGTCGGATAGACAGCGAGTGTCGTGTCTCCTGGGCGCAGTCACAGAGAAGAACTTAAGTTAAGATCACACGTAATTTGGGCACAACATGCCATTCGATCCGCAAATGGTGATGCGTGCAGTTGCTCTACAGCATCAACGAAAGGCAGAGCGCAACGATTGCAGTTACTAAATCAAAAATACAAAAAATAAAATAATAATAATAAATATTATAAAATAAAATAAAAACCCCAAGTCAAGCCCAAGAGCAAGTCGGAGCTAATTGCTTGTGAAAGTTTTTTACTTTGACAATTAAGAATTATTGTGCATATCAATTATTGCGGCTCTGTGTTTGTGTGTGTGGGTGTGTGTGCCTCAGCCGGAAGAATCCAATGTGCTACTAAGAAAAACAGACATCAAAACTCAAAATCAAGACATACTAGAGTATTCCAAATAAAATGGTGCAAGGCGAGGCGGCCGTGGAGGCGCGTGTCACAGCTCGCAGCGATGAGCAGCCGGAGGAGACGACAGCGGCGGCAGCTGCCGCTCCCGAGGAGCTCCACAAGCTGCTCAACAATGGCAATGCCCACGAGACGACGGACAACAAGAGCAACAAAGGCGCCCAGGCACGCATCAAGGCCAAGTTAAAGCGCGAAAAATCCGAACAGGATCGCCTCATGACCGAGGAGATCAACAAGCTGCTCAACGATATGCCGCTGGAGAAGAATGTTACATGCGGCTTCTGGCTCTTTCGCGGCAATTTCTTTCAGCGGTAAGGCCGTGTTAGCCCCCAATCTGCATCGCAATCCTAATCGAGCACAAATAATTCCCAGCTTCGCTAATCAAACTGCCTACGTCCTGCTCTATGGCATCGTTGGCTGCATTTTCTCAATGACGTATGCGTACTTCAATGGCACCATAACCACGATTGAGAAACGCTTCAAGATACCCTCGAAGAACACGGGCATCATATCGGTGGGCAACGATATTAGCCAAACTTTGGTCTCCGCCGTGCTGGCCTAATATGCGGGCAAGGGTCATAGGCCACGCTGGATAGGATTTGGTAAGATCTACAATTAAGATCTAAAATGACATTTTCTACCTCATTCCTGACATTTCCCCAGGTCTATTGACTATCGTTCTATTCTGTCTGATGACCACCTCGCCGCATTTTCTTTACGGTCCGGGCGAGGATGCTCTGGCCCTGACCAAGGAGTTTGGGGCTCTACCCGACGAGAATGCCACCATGGAGGCCATTGAGGAGCAGCGATCGAAGACCTTGTGCCGCCTCTCTGGCGGTGGCGCCGAGTGCGAAGTGGGCGAGGGAAATTTCGCACCACAAGTTTTGCTGTTTGTCGCCCAGTTCATATCTGGCATCGGTGGCTCGCTCTACTACACTCTGGGCGTTTCCTACATGGATGATAATACCAAAAAATCCAAGACTCCAGCTTTGCTCAGTAAGTTGTTAAACGTATTTTTCAAAATAGTGACGTGAATAGTGCGCAGATCTTTTTTCTTATGGCTTTACGACTCCAATAAAAGAACGGGCGTCGTGTTGGTCTACGAGATAAGTGACGAGATTACTCCTCAGTAAACAGCCAGAAGTACTGCTTCCGTTTCTTATCACTCGTTTAGTTATGGCTCGAATGATAGGGCAAAATTAATTATCTTCTTGAGACTATTCAGGTTTTTTGATGAAAGACAAATACGTCATGATGTAAGGCATGAGAAAGCGTAAAAGAAGTTAGGGATATTCCCCTTGAACTGAATGAATGTAAATGAAAGATCATTTGGGATATTTAAAGAATATTTAAATACTGAAATGTTTTAAGCATTTCTAGACAGGAAAGAATTAGATCAATTGTACGGAGACTCTTTCTGCTACATTTATACTAGACTACTTTGAGGCGGTACTGAAATACTACAAACAAAAACGCAGAGCTTGTAGAAGAAAAGAAGATATTAAATTTCAATTTTGTTTACCCTTGGGATAGGTAAACTTTGCAAACAGCACAGGGAAAACAAATCAAAAATATATACCCCATTTGACCATCTGAAAAGAGACAGTCTAGGCACATATGTATATACCCCAATTGGACTTTCTAAAAAGAGTGTCAATACGCTTCTTAAAGACAGTCAAATCCAACACATGTATACCTCATTTGACGCTCTGAGCAGAGTATTCATATTTCACTCACCCATCTCAGTTTTATGATTGTGTTCTCTTGTCTTTTTTTGCAGGTCTCTCGTACTTTTTGCGCATGCTGGGTCCGGCTATTGGCTATGCTCTGGCATCCTTTTGTCTGCGCCTGTATATCGCACCGCAACTGCATCCGGTTATCAACAACAAGGATCCACGCTGGCTGGGCGCTTGGTGGTTGGGCTGGTTAGTCATGGGCGGTCTGTTATCATGCTCGGGCATCTTTTTGTCGATGTTTCCCAAGGAGCTGCCCCGTGCCGCCGCCAGACGCATGGTGGAGGAAAAGCGACGACGCGAACGTCATTCGCTCAAGCAAAAGGAGAGCACAGAGAAGGAGAAGCTGACAGCAGATCTGGAAGCGAGAGCTGAGCAATCGGCCGCAGAGCCAAAGGCTTCGTTCAACGACATGCTGGTCACGTTCCGGCGTCTGACCACCAACAAGACGTACATGTGCAACACGCTCTCGAACATCTTCTATCTGATTGGGTATACGCCGTTCTGGATATTTACGCCCAAGTACATCGAGGTGCAGTACAAACAGTCGGCAGCCACCTCCAGCATGGTCACGGGCACGGTGGCCCTGGCCTTTTCCGCCATAGGCGTACTGCTCTCCGGTTTCATCATATCCCGCTATAAGCCCAAGGCACGCTACATGGCCGCATGGAATGTGATTTGTGCCGTTCTGGTTGTCGCTGGCGTTGTGACCTATGCATTCATTGGTTGTCCGGATAACGAACGCTCGGTCATTGTGAATATTCACAATAGCGCCGTGAATGACAGTGTCACCTGCAATTCGGCCTGTTCCTGTGACTATGTCCGCTACTCTCCCGTCTGTGGCGAGAATAGCATGACCTATATATCCGCCTGCCATGCCGGCTGCAAGATGGAGCATGTACGTCCCGATGGCAAAAAGGTAGTTCGCATTCGGGTCTGACGATATATGTGTCTATAGTCTCTACTGTTTGTCTGTAGGTCTTCTATGACTGCTCCTGCATACCGGGCACAAGAAATAGCACCTTCAATCGCCTAACTCCACTGGATTTGGCCAATGAGGCGAACAGCAGAGGTCTAACGGGCACAGCACTGGAAAGCGCATTATCCATGGAGTACTTGGAGGTAAGTTTTGTAGAGTTGCTGAAGTATACTAAAGATGGATCTAGAGTACTTTTCTGTTCATTTTCGTATCTCCATAAATTCATTCCCTTATTTGCTCTCTCTTTCTCAGCAACTCGCCGCTGGTCAGGCCACGCCAGGCGCATGTCCTGTCAACTGTTGGACGCAGTTCGTCGCGTTTCTCTCAGTGATGTGCTTTCTGAAGTTCATTGGCGCTGCGGGCCGAGCATCCAATTTCCTAGTATCCGTTCGATGTGTGCCAGAGAAGGACAAAACGGCGGCCATGGGCTTTGGCATGATGCTATGCTCGATGTTTGCCTTTATACCGGGACCCATATTCTTTGGCTGGATCTTTGATCGCATGTGCCTGGTGTGGGGCAAAACGTGCACGAACAAGGGCAACTGTTGGCTCTACGATCCAGAGTCCATGAGGTGCGCTTTATACATACTATATGATTATTGATTGATCTATTAATAATCGCATTCGATTTAGATATACGCTCAACTTTACGGCAGCTGTTTTCATTAGCCTGGGCGCTATCTTCGACTTTGGTGTCTGGTATTATGTGAAAGATCTTAAGATATTCGACGAGGAGGTCAAGGAAGTCGAAATGCAAATAGTGCAGCACGAGGAGGAGGTCAATGCTGAAAAGAATACCGAAATATAAGTTACTAGAATAATTTATAAAAAAAAAAAAAAACAACAAGAAAATACAAACTAAACATATATATCTATATATATATATATATTTGTAAGATAATGTTATCTTTAAGCTAAAGATTGTGAGTGATTTTGGTGCCTATATATGCGAGATTTTAATGATGCGAGTCTGTCGGTATAATAAACTATTATGACGGTTAAGATCGTGTGATAAATGCAACCGTCAAGGCTCTCATTTCACTACACTAAGACATACGTACAGTGGTCACACGTTAAGATTAATCGTTAAGGAGTTCCAAAGAATTGTCTACGAAAATCAATAAATTTATTTAGTGTTAATGTAACATATTATCTATTTATATGCAAATTTTCGGTATTAATCGAGACATTGAAAAGTTTCTTTAGCGAGTAACTACTGTATTTATCGCCTTTACTTAAATAATCTACATAAAAGTCGGGCAGACAGTGCATAAAGCACATGTACAGAAGCCTAGACAACTTATCTTAAAATTACGTTTTCGCGTGGGATTACGTTAATTACAAGACTTTATAGCTATTATCTATATAGATATAGACAGTGGTTACATTTTGTGCATAATTATAGTTGCACTTTATGAGCTTTAGTAATTGCCAAAGTTCAGTTTGGCTCTGTAGTTCGACAATGGCAGATGAGGCGACTGAAGTGACTGAATTCCTGAAAGCTCCTAATGGTAAAAAAGATGCGAAACGGGAGCTATCCACCTCGGATACCCAATGTGGCTTTGGTATATTCAAAGGACCACGCATTCAACGGTATTTTCCTAAGGAAAACATTTCTCTTTTACGTTCTCAAGTAATTCCCATTGCAGCTGGGCCACGGAGCACATGTTTATGGTGCTGTTCGGCATCGCCGGCTGTTTTATAGGCATGGCATTTTCCTATTTCAATGGCACGATTACAACGCTGGAGAAACGCTATAAGATACCCACGAAGACATCGGGCATCATAACGGTGGGCAACGATATAAGCACGACGTTGAGCTGTGCATTCTTAGGGTACTACGCGGGTCGCGGTCATCGACCGAAATATGTTGCTCTAGGTAAGCCCATCTTTTTTTGTTTTTCTCTTTCTCCCAAGCCTCCTTTATCTCTCGTTTTTTTTCTCACTATTGATACACATTCTTCTCCATGATTTCCTTTTCTCTAATTCTCTTATATATCAAGGGCTTCTCATCTTGGCGATCTTCTGCCTGCTGATGGCATCTCCGCATTTCATTTACGGCGCTGGCGAGGATGCTATAAAGCTCACCCATGAATATATGAATACAAGTGTTCTCAATGCCACCCTGGAGGATCCCACACTCTGTCAATCCCGATTGCCCGACTGTGTGCAGACCGCAAGTCAATGGGCGCCCATAATTCTGTTGTTTGTGGCCCAATTTATATCTGGAATCGGGTGTTCACTCTTCTACACACTGGGCCTATCCTATATGGATGACAATTCAACCAAGTCCAAGTCACCGGCTATGCTTAGTAAGTTTCCGAATCTATTCCTCTTAAGCCTCTTAAGCCTCTCTTCATTGCTTTCACTCCCTCACAGGTTGGTCTGCTTTTCTGCGCATGTTGGGTCCAGCGTTTGGCTACTCCTTGGCATCCGTTTGTCTGCGTTTCTACATAGATCCGCAGCTAAAGCCGCTGATCAGCAATGAGGATTCACGTTGGCTGGGCGCCTGGTGGATCGGCTGGATCATATTGACCATCATAATGCTAATATCTGCCTTTTTTCTATACTTGTTTCCCAGAGAGCTGCCCAGTGCTCAGGCTCGACGATTGAAAGCAAATGGAGCCGACACTGGCGTTCACTCAGTGACAGAGTTATCCCTCGTTGACATGATGCAATCCGTCAAACGATTGGCCAAAAACAAGGTATATGTCTATAACAACATTGCCTCAATTCTCTATTTCTTCGGCTATACGCCGTATTGGATATTTACGCCCAAGTACATTGAGACCCAATATCAACAATCGGCTAGCACAGCCACCATGGCAACGGGTACAGTCGCTTTGGCCTTCTCGGCAGCCGGTGTCTTGCTCTCCGGCCATGTGATCTCCAAATACAAACCCAGCGCCCGGGCAATGGCCGCTTGGAATGGCATCGTTGATATATTTACGGTAATGGGCATCTTGTGCTATGTGCTCATCGGCTGTGCTGACAGCGATAAGACGACATCCATGTCGCCAAGCACGCCTGACAGCTGCACCGCCTCCTGTCACTGCGAGTATGTGCACTACGCGCCCATCTGCAGTCCAGATAATGTTACCTATATATCTGCCTGTCATGCCGGCTGCAACAGTAAACTGAAGGATGAACTGGGTCGACTCATCTACACAGGCTGTAAGTGCATTGGCACATTGGATATCGCAAATGTTACAGAGGTAAGTCTACTAGTATTCATTTGGCATACGCTTTGATATACTTAGATATAAGTAGATGTAACACTAGACTTATTCTAACTTACTTCCTATTTTATAATTTAAATTGCTTTCTCCAACCTTAAAAGTACAATCTTAACTTTCACTTGTCTTCACATTCCACATTTCCAATAAATCTTATTATCTTTCCTCTGCTCCCTCCCTTAGTACCAATCAGCACGACAAGGACCCTGCCCGGTGGACTGTTATAAACAGTTTCTCATCTTCCTAGGCGTCATGTGTTTTCTGAAATTCATTGGCGCCTCCGGTAGAACAGCTAACCTATTGTTGGCCTTGCGCTGCGTGTCATCTGAGGACAAGAGCTTTGCCCTGGGCCTGGGCAATGTAGTCGCCTCCATAGTCAGCTTTATACCCAGTCCCATTCTATTTGGCTGGATTTTGGATAGCTATTGCGTGGTCTGGGGCAAAACGTGCGGCAGCAAAGGCAATTGCTGGCTCTATGATACCAAATCCTTACGGTAAGTACAAAAACTATTTAGTCATGATTGCAGCTGCATAAACCCCGTCTTCTATGTAGCTATACCATAAATCTTTTGGCTGCTTCATTCATATTTGCTGGCAGTTTTTGGAACATTGGCGTCTGGTATCATGCCAAAGATTTACAGATATTCGACACTGAGCCAGAAGAGCCAAAGCACAAAAAGAACTCACAACAATATGAATTAAACGAATTATCAGCTAGCGAAGTAAAATAAAAATAATATTTGATATCTAAATATTAAAAAGCTTAAGCAAATATTAAAGTCGGAGGTTAGCCGAGTGATTTGCGATTTTTTGGCTTATTAAATTTGTCCGAGATAAACAGAGTAGCACGCGAGTTTCAAAAAGGTGTTAAGGGGTGACTTTTATAATCCATGCAGTGAACCACCTAATATATTATGTAATCATAGCTGTTATCTATCTAGAACAGTACGAGGTTATATGCAGTATAAGACTTATGTGTATATTAATTTAATAAGTCCAGTCAATGCAACAATAAACCCATTCCATCCATCTGTCTGTTTGTGTATGCCTCTGGCAGTCTAGCTCACTGTTTATCAATCTCGCTATCTCTGTCCATCTGTCCTTCCATCTCCATTAATCCACATCAGTCTTCCCATCACTGTCAGTCCATCTCTTTGTTGCCCATCACTCAGTCTCTCCACTATCTATCCCTCTATCTATTCGCCCAATATATTCCTGAACCTCTATTCTATCCAACATTCACCTCTCTAAGTCTTCTTCTTCTTCTTTCCATCTGTTAAGGAGTTCGAATCTTTCTCCGATTTTCCCGATCTCTGTTTTTCTATTTAAATCCTTACATAGCTTACTGAGTACAGTTTAAATACAAAATATCTACACACTTTTTACTATGAATGTCAAACGTTAAATATCGTATAGCTATTTATATAAACCCGTTTACCACCCAGAAATTATCTACCTAAAACAAAAAAAGCATCTCATCTCTCATGAAAGTTGTTGGCTCATCCTCTCAAAAATTTGATATCTCGCGTGAATACAAATGATAATGTCATTATTATATTATACTATATGTTCGTTGACTTAACGGGGTATATACACAAGATATGGCAAAAGTTTTACTGTTGTTAAAACAATAATTGCTAGTTGATCTTTATGGATGCACAATTTGTCAACTGTTGGCCTAGATATAATGGTCTGGCAATAGTTAGCAATTAGTCGGGCTACAAGTTTTGATGGAGTCGGTTCAACAATGAGTCTCGAAACGAAACCAGATCAAGCAGAGGAGGATCCTTTTCTCGAGAATGCTAAGCAGAACAATGGCAAACCACGGAAGGAAAAACCGCACAAGGATATCAGATGTGGATTTTGGATATTCAAAGGATCGCTGCTACAGCGGTATGCTGGCTATGGATAGGCTAAGCTAGGCTAGCTGTAAACTGAAGATTTACTTAATTTACAGCATGGCAACGGAAAAGTCTTTTGTCTTAATCTATGGCATCGGTGGCTGTCTCTTATCCATGGCCTTGGCCTATTTCAATGCCATTGTGACGACATTGGAGAAACGCTATAAGATCCCGACAAAGACATCTGGCCTCATTATCGTTGGTAACGATGTCAGCATGATGATCACATCTGTGCTGGCTGGCTACTACATACACAAGGGACACCGTGCACGCTGGATAGCATTAGGTGAGTAGGACACCAACTGAACCCATTGATAGTCATTCATTTTCGTATCCTTGACCTTTCAGGATTCTTCACGATATTCATTTTCAGCGTGCTCACTTGCTCCTTGCACTTTGCCTATGGCTCTGGCGAGGATGCGCTAAAGCTCACACGTGAATTTGGGGATTTCGAAACGGTTGCTGAATACACGGCAATTGCACACAAGGAGCACAAACTATGCATGTCCGAGGAATCGGGATGTCAACAGAGCGATGGCACTTGGGTGCCGCCGATTGTTTTGTTCGTGGGCCAGTTTATTGCAGGCATTGGCATATCCTTGTTCTGGATTGTGGGCGTCGCTTATATGGATGACAATACAGAGAAGGCGAATACGCCAGCGTTGTTAAGTGAGTTAAGAGATAAGATAAGAGACCTGTCATATATCTTACTGGAGATTATTTAACAAACACATTCATTCCTCTCGCATCTTTCAGGCATCTCTGCTTTTCTCCGCATGCTGGGCCCAGCCCTTGGTTACTCCTTGGCCTCTGTCTGTCTGCGCTGGTATATTGAGCCGCATTTGGAGCCGCTGATCAAGCCCGGGGATCCTCGTTGGCTGGGCGCCTGGTGGATTGGATGGCTCGTTCTAGCTGTCGTCACATTTATAGTCTCCTTCCTGATGTTTATGTTTCCCAAGGAGCTGCCCAGTTCGAATGCACGGCGCATTCAACTAGAGGAAGCTGGCATCCAGAATCCCAAGCAGCACAAGGATCTCTCCATGACCGACATGATACGTTCCATCAAACGCCTGATGGTCAACAAGGTGTTCATGTACAACTCCTTCGCCTCCAGTTTCTACTTCTTTGGCTACTTGGCCTACTGGATCTATACGCCCAAGTACATTGAGACCCAATATAGAACCTCCGCATCCATGGCCAGCATGGCGACGGGCACTATAGCTCTGGCTTTCTCTGCGGCGGGCGTGCTGCTCTCTGGCTTCGTTGTGTCCAAGTACAAGCCCAGTGGCAAGGCCATGGCTGCCTGGAATGGCTTCGTGGACTTCATGACTGTCGCAGGCGTCTTGTGCTATGTTGTGATTGGCTGCAAAGGCAGCGACAATATGAGCTCCATGGCAACAGTCAGTGGCAGCTGCGGCGTCTCCTGTCACTGCGAGTATGTGCACTACGCACCCATCTGCAGCCCCGACAATGTCACCTACATATCCGCCTGCCATGCCGGCTGCACGGGCACGGCCAAGGATCAATTCGACCGCACCTTGTACACAGGCTGTGAGTGCATTGACCCAAAGAATACAACAGCTGGAGTTGAGGTAAATTCTTTGATTAGATTATTGGAGCTGATCTACGATAATAATACTCTAAATTTGTATTCGCAGTTGCAGTATGCAGTGGATGGCGCCTGTCCCGTGGACTGCACCCAACAGTTCCTCGTCTTCCTCGTTGTGATGTGCTTACTCAAGCTCGTCGGTGCCAGCAGCAAGTCCACAAATCTGCTGATAGCCCTGCGCTGTATACAGCCGGAGGACAAGAGCTTTGCCCTGGGGCTGAGCGGCTTGATCAGTTCTCTGTTCGCCTTTGTGCCCAGTCCCGTCTTCTTTGGCTGGCTGCTGGACAAATATTGCCTGGTGTGGGGCAAGACGTGCAGCAACAAAGGCAACTGCTGGCTCTACGACACCGAGTCCTTAAGGTAAGCTGATGTGTTGCTCATCCCATTTGTAGCTTACTTCAATTTATTTCAATTTTCACTTCAGATACGCCTTCAACTTGACGGCAGCGTTCTTCATATTCCTCGGCGGCCTTTTGAATATTGGCGTTTACCGCAATGCCTCAGATTTGCTTATATTCGATGAGGAGCCAAATGAAGCGGATCAAGCAGATAGTAAAGTCGATAGCTTTAGCTTGGAAAGCAAAGTCCAAGAGACGGAAGCAACAAGAGATGTAGAAAAGTCTTAGAAATAATTTAATATTAACTCTGTGAGTCACTAAAACAAATTATGTTAAATTTATAGAAAAGATTAATATTAAAAATAAAGTATACTAAAATTGAATTCATAATTAGTTTGTGCAATAGTTAGGAAAATGAAAAAAGGGAAAAATTCAATGTAGGAATTGTACAGACATATAGCCTGTCTCTCTGGAAGGGATGAAGAAGAACTACAGAATATCATTTAGGCTGTCTATATGTGATCATTTGATATTTATACTCGAGTAAAGCGAAGCTAGAATGCAGAGAAGCAGCCGAGAGAGCTCCCATTGGTGAGTTCAAGCTCGGCTGCACGATCTCTACCTGTCGTCGGTCTCAACTCAATGTGAGCGCATAGGCTCTGAGTGTAAGACGACCTATATAAAGGGCAGCAGCTGCAGCATTTCTTCAGTCGCCCAGGCCCGGTGGGGGTCAGTCGTGCAGTGCAGTAAAGTGAAGTGAAGTGGTGTGGGATGCCTCAGCAACGCATTAAGGACTTGGAGGAAATACTTGGAAGAAATACTCAGAGGAAATACTTAGAGGATAGGCTAAGAGGAAATACTAAGAGAAAATACTGAGAGGAAATACTTAGAGAAAATACTTGAAGGAAATACTTAGAGGATATTCCATTAAGCCCCGATTTCCCGTTTTTAACACATTACTAGCATAACAACAGGATTCAGAGTCCAAGAATTAAATAGGTTTGAAAGTTTGACGAGTGCGAAGGGAACGTATGATCATTTGCGGCGATTTGCTCGAGTTTGAAAGCAGTTTTAGTCTGTCATTGCCATTCCAACAATCTAAAAATAAAAGCAAATATTTATTAGATTACTTTTATATTAGTGGCTCAACTAAATGATAACTCATAACTCAGTGTGTGTGTGTCTGAGGTAAACAAAAAGAGATAAGCAAAATATATCAGAGCTACTTAAAAAGAGCCAAAGAATCAAAGCGCTTGACAAGTAGCCTTAAATACAGTTCATTAATGGAATTGATGAAATTATATTTTGACATGGGTTTAACAGACGCACGAAATACATATAGATATATTTGTTCAATTCGCTTAGAATGTTTGTTTATATGCTGCCTCTGTTACACAATATATGTATATGATCTTATCTCGAGTCAGCTTAGTTAGGCTGCAAGATTCATAAATTGCATCTGCGTAATCAGAAAGGCCGTTTTTATTGATGCCCAGAGATAATGCAAATCTCATTTGAATTGATAACTAAGAGAAAATCCAGATCAGTTCCACAGAGCGCTTGAATGGAGAGAGTTCAGCAAGATGAGCGTCGATACAAAGGATCCAAGTGAAGTGGCTCCATTTCTAAATGATGCTAGCACGCTAACGGCCATTGATGAGAAGGAGCAGCAGTTAAAGGATGCCCAGCGGGAGCAGGAGCTAAGCGAAAATCTAGATGATGGCAAGGATATAACCTGCGGCTTTTGGATATTCAAAGGACCTACGCTGCAGAGGTAGAGCCAAGTGAATGTTTACCCAAGGAAGTATTTATATATATAGAAATATTTCGCAGTTTCGCCACAGAGACAATGTATGTGACCATCTATGGCATCGCTGGCTGTTTCATGGCCATGTGCTTTGCCTACTTCAATGGCACAATTACCACACTGGAGAAGCGCTACAAGATACCCACAAAGACGTTGGGCATCATTTCGGTGGGCAACGATATGAGCACCATGTTTGCCTCGGCCTTGACTGGCTATTATCTGCGCAAAGTGCATCGACCGCGCTGGATGGGTTTGGGTAAATATACATATATATACATATATATACATATATATACATATAATATACATATATAATAAAAAAATTATGTAAAGAACTTTTCAACTTAGAGTAAATCGCACTTTCAGGTCTATTTACAATCGTCATATTTTGTTTGCTAAACTGCTCGCTGCACTTTATCTATGGCGCTGGCGAGGATGCCTTGAAACTAACGCGTGATCATGGAGCTTATCAGAACTTGAGTGGACATTTAACCAGTTCACAGAGAGATCAGAAGCTGTGCATGAATGAGACATCGAGTTGCATACAGGAGGACAGTACTTGGGTGCCCCAAATGATTCTCTTTCTAGCTCAATTCATTTTGGGCATTGGTCAGGCGCTATTTCTAGTCGTGGGCCTAGCCTACATGGACGACAACACCACCAAGTCCAAGACGCCAGCAATGCTTAGTAAATCCGAAACGGAATTTTTAGCTAATTTGCATTAATTTACTATCTGACTCACTTTCTAGGCTTCTCCACTTTTCTACGCATGCTGGGTCCTGCCATAGGCTACTCCTTGGCCTCGCTTTGCCTGCGCTGGTATATAGAGCCGACAGCGGAGCCATTGATCAAGCCCGAAGATCCTCGTTGGCTGGGCGCCTGGTGGCTCGGCTGGCTCATCTTGGCCGCCATGACAGCCCTTATTGCCTTTGTTATGACACTATTTCCCAAGGAGCTGCCCAGCTCGAAGGCTAGACGCTTGAAATACCGAAAGGCTGGCGAACCAAATACAACTGTGGAAATGGACTTTTCACTGGGCTACATGTGGCACTCGATCAAGCAGCTGGCAACCAACAAGGTCTATGTATACAATACGATTGCCTCCATACTCTACTTCTTTGGCTACATGGTCTACTGGATATTTACGCCCAAGTACATTGAGACCCAATATCAGCAATCGGCCTCGATGGCCACCATGGCCACGGGTACCGTTGCTCTGGGCTTCTCTGCGGCGGGCGTACTGCTCTCCGGGTTTGTAGTGTCCAAGTACAAGCCCAGTGCCAGAGCCTTGGCTGCCTGGAATGCTACGGTGGACTTTTTGACAGTGGCTGGCATCTTGGGCTTTGTTGCCATTGGCTGCAAAGGCAGCGATGAGCTGAGTTCCATGGCCACAGTGGGTGATGGCTGCAGCGTCTCCTGTCACTGTGAATATGTGCACTACGCGCCCATCTGCAGTCCCGATAATGTCACCTATATATCTGCCTGCCATGCTGGTTGCACGGCCAAAACAAAGGATCAACTGGAGCGCACTCTATACACGGGCTGTGACTGCATTAATCCAAGTAATTTAACAACTGGAGTTGAAGTAAATAGGAAATTAATTCGATTATTTGCATCTGATCTACAAACTCACTTTATACTCACAGTTGCAGTATGCAGTGGATGGCGCCTGTCATGTGGACTGCTTCAATCAGTTTCTCCTTTTCTTGGGCGTCATGTGTTTCCTGAAGCTCGTCGGCGCCAGCAGCAAGTCAACGAATCTGCTCATAGCATTGCGCTGCATACCGCCGGAGGACAAGAGCTTTGCCTTGGGCTTGGGCAGCATGGTGGCTTCGCTGTTCGGCTTCATACCCAGTCCCATTTTCTATGGCTGGCTGATAGATAAATATTGCTTGGTGTGGGGCAAAACGTGCAGCAACAAAGGCAACTGCTGGCTCTACGACACAGTATCCTTGAGGTGGGTGCAGGCTGCTGCCTTCCTTAACATATTTGCCATATCAATCTTCATTTTAATCTACTTTCAGATATGCCTTAAATCTGGCGGCTGGCACTTGCATATTGCTTGGCGGTTTTATGAACATTGTGGTCTGGTATCATGCTAAGAATCTCAAAATCTTTGACGACGAGAAAGCCAAGAGCCTGGAGGATATCACACTAAAAGACTTGGGCAGCACGCTGCAGCTGCAAAAGCTTGATGAGAATATCTAAAAATATCTAATATGTACTGTTATCTGACGTCATTTGCCACAATAAAGATTCCCAGATTATATCCAGTCTGGCGCTTATCTTCAAAGACATATAAGCTTGACAGTTATATGGATTGTTTGCAGCTCTCTATTTACGAGTGAGGGTCGAGGGATAAGCGTCTACTATAAGTCAGTTCAATAAGGGCAGCCACTCGTCGGGCAGTGGGGGCTCTAGAATGGCCGTCGTATTGTTCTCCTCGATTTCATTGGCATCGCACAGACACCACAAGGCATCGAAGAGCAGCAATTGGAGCAAACCTGCGCCAGCTGTGCACTCGTCAAATGTTATTGGCGGTAAATCATTTTGAGCCTGAGCGCTATAGACATTTAATCTCTCGTTACTCAAGCGAGCCAAGCATACGGCCTGACCTTTATGCTCTTCTATTTTCCACATGGCTAACAGAACATCAGGCAATGGTTTTATGTACTCCTTTAACAAAGCAGCTGCAGTAACATTTTGTGTGTAGTTTTCTTGAATTCGTTCCAGTTGTTGCTTGTAGTTGTTTTCCGTAAATCTCTCATGTTGCAGCTGGTATAAGCAACGCGCAGACTTGGCACAAAAATTATTTTCCAATATATTGTGAACTTGGCAACTATCCAAGACAATCGGTGGCAACTTTTTCCTAGTCACTCTTCTAAGCTCTTGCAGTGCTTGCAGAATCACTTGCTGTTTGGGCGCGACAATAGCCACATAATTCTCTAAGCCATTATCTTCGATTTCCAGCATGATATTTGATAGAGCTTTGCCCATTTCATCATTTCGAATAAGCTGCAATATTTAGTACGAATGTCTAAAATATAAATTATTTAGATACGACATTGGCTTACCGGCATTCTCAGGCGATCCACAGTCAAGTTCTTATCCCTCAGCATGGCCAAGCTTCGCGCATAGCACAGACGCTGCTCCTCGGCATTGGTACGCGTTACAAAGACAACAAACATCTACAAAACGTGTTCAGTTGCTCATAAATATATTCAAGCTATTGTTCACTTATGTACCTTATGCACATACGGTTCCTTACGCACCCAAAACTCATTTAAGTTCAGGGTATATGTCTTACTTCGGTCAATGCGATGCAGCACGCCGGGATGATAGTACTCCAAGCCCATATTATCATATGTTTTATGTACGCGTCGCAAGCGCCATTGCACCTTCTTTGAATACGCCGTGTACTCATCATCTGTCATGCACTCAATACTGGCAAAATCATCCGGTTGGACACAAACGCCAAATTTGGAAATTGGTGGCCGGCCGGGTCGCACATAGCCTTGGGCCTGGGCCTCGGCTCTCTCGTGCCGTGCTGCCACGAGGCGCTCGACTAGCTCTTGCTTTGAGCCCTTTGTATTTAAGGCACGACCATATAGGTCACGTACCAAATCTCGTATATTAAGCTCGGAAACTGGCAGCTCCATCGCACAATTTGCACGCCAAATATTTACCGCAATCAAATGCTGAAGCGCGAAATTTAGAGATGAGTCGATATAAGGCAGCGCTGTAAATTGTCCACTAAGCAGTGCTGCAAAATGTTGGTTTATGAAACATCTAGTAATCGATGTATCGATACGATACAAACAGACATTTGAATTTAGCTTTCATCTCAGTTACTTTGTATCTTTGTATATTTGTTATTCGATCTAAAATAAGGTTCCAAATTAAAACACCTTAATGGAATAGGGAAAATCACAAACTTTCAATGGAAGAGAGTAGTTGCGACAAATGGAGAGACAGAAACAAGGTAAAACCACCACCTAGACCGAGCTGCTTTCAGCCACTGGAAGGAAATTGTCCAGAATGCAAACCTCCCGAAGAAACTCCACCACAGGAGCCACCAACTGGGAAAGAGGAAAACGTTGTAAAAGACGAAAACATTGTGAAAGACGAAAACATTGTGAAAGCAATTCTCAAGCCAGAGCCTCCAACAAGACGTGTTATAGATCCAAGCCGTCTATGTGCGTCATCTCTCACTCGCAAACGAGAAAAATGCTGCAATCTAAGTGAGGCCGGAGAAGCTGAACATAAAGATAATTTCTGTTCAGCAAAATGCAGCCCACTGAAACCAGCGATGCTTCACTTGGAAGAGGTACATATGTTTTTGTAGGCATTTCCTTTCTATATGTTAAATTTCCGAAATTTGTCTTCAATAGTGGACGAAGCGTCCTCGGCCGAAACCTACTTATAAGAATTGTGTTTACCTCAATAATGAACTTTTGGCTGGACGTGCATTTCCTATGAAGTTTCGGATACGTCGAAATGTGCGCAATTGTGGTGTATGTGGTAGGGCAATGTATTTACGTGACTCAATTACGGATAGTTCAAATATAATCTTGATTTCGAACTGCTGCGACGTCCAGGTGTATCCAAGTTCGTATATTGAAAATTGGCATCGTGTACCCATTCTATCAATAACACGCAAAGAATCTATGCATAAGAAAGTAATTAACGAAATCTGTGTACTTGAACCCAAAAAACTTCCACCGCCACCACCTCCACCTCCACCACCACCGCCGCCACCTCCATCCACAAAGAAAAAGCCAAAGAAAGGAAAGAAATAAATTTGCGAAATTCCTTTTATATAATATGTGTCAAAATAAGCGCCATCGACTAAATAACAAATATATTTCGACTTTTATAATTATTCGATTATCTCAGATCGATTGACTGTTAATCGATGAGTATTCTTGTCATCGTCACATAGCGAATAACGTATTTTTAAGCACCGTAAATGAAATGCAGTGGATTATTTCTAGTTTTTCAATTTGCATTTAATTAATTTAAATTCAGTCGCATAAGCATACTTAGCGTTAACCTAATAACTAAAATGTATAATTCAGCTTAATATGAAAAACAGCGCTGCCAATTCACAATATGTGTACGTAGAAAAAGGGGGAACTTAACACTTGATGATCGAAAAGTTTTCCTTGTATAATTTCTTGATTTTAGATTTCGTTATCGAGAATGTGTTGGTGTGTGTGTGTGAGTGTGTATATGTATGCTTTTTATAATTACAGTTACAAATACTTGAATATTATTAATATTGTTGTTGTTGTTGTTGTTGCTACAATACGTAAATACGACTTAGAGCTAATTCATGATTTTAATTCCTGCAATTCTCTCACAAAATGTTCATTGTTAATTGTTGTTGTTGGAGTTTTGCTGGCGTTATTAAAGATTACAATTTGTTTTTGGAAAACTATGGATAGCACTCGCTAATTTGTTGTTTGCGCAAGGCGTTGTATTGCAGTTGAATCGAGTTTTGAGTGACATCGAAGTTCACAACTATATATATACATGTGTATATATATATATATATTAAACATACTTTAGATTATAGCTACATATGCACTTGAAATATTTATTTAAAAATTAGCTACAAATTGTTAGACTACATTATATGTATATGCACATATATAATATAGTTATAATATAAGCGTCTACTTATACTGTCGAGTGGCGAGTCACTAAATTTTTAAAATGAAAATCTTCTCTTTCTTGTGCTAATGCGGAGGGAAAGGGATTCGGATGGGAATGAGGATGGGACATTGTGAATGAGTGAAAGCCTATGTTTTTACAATCACGGGAAAAAAGTCTTTGAGTAGTGTGGTGCGACGCTTTTCTGCTATATCCATTTGATTCTCGAGCACAGCACGATCCGTTGTCTCTGCTCGCTCGATTTTCCATGACAGATTCTCAATTTCAGCCTCCAGCTGCGCCTGCGAAAATTTAAATTATATTAATTAGAATTATAAGTAAAAATATATATAATATTAACTAAGCTAACCATACTTAAAGGATCAACCATATAAACTGATTTTTGAATTGCCTCTCACCTGCTGGTATTCGAACAGATTTTTGCGGGATCCCGGTTCCATATAGTAGGCATATGGATACGTATATTGCAGGGTATATCGACATTTGGCTAGCAGCGCGGCTGCATTGAATAGGTATTGCCAATCGATCCAGGTGCCGCTGCCATTCATCACCTTCGTATTGATACGCTGACGCAGTCGATCGATTGTCTGTTGCTCGAGCTTGAGAGACTTGGAATGGTTCTCCCAGCGCTCGTAGTAATGCAAATACTTTTTGAGTGCCTCGCGCGCCTGCACATGAACCGATTCGTTGGCTATATTGGGATTATCCTTGTAGCGCGAGCATTCGTAATACTCTGAGCCGTGCGTCTTCCAATCCCCCAGGCACATCCAGCAGAAGTCGTGCTTGCAGTTGAAGCACTGCATGTGATTGCAGCCGCCGTTCTTCTCGATGCAGATGTGACACTTGGGACAGTCTTTGGTATGGGCGCTAATGTAGTTGGCTGTTTCGCTATCATCGGCGCACTTTGTCAGCCACTTCCTGATGATCTGACAGTCTGTGGGCGCATGGTAGTCCATGCCGCACTTGAAGCAGAAGCCCGTATGGCACACCTTGCAGATGGCACGCTTCGCACAGATCTCCGACGATTGCACAATGATTTGGCAATTGGGGCCGGGACAGAAACGCAGCTGCGGATGCGATTTTACGTAGTCCTTGAAAGCAAACTGCTGGTACTTGTCCCGCATTACTGGCCGTGTGACCAGAGTCAGTACCAAATCTTCGGGCACCCGGACATTACACTGCTGGGCCATGCAGCCAATCTGAATGGAGATGCCCTGAAAGATTTGTGTCTCAAAGTAAATGGTCCAGCAATCCTTGCAAAACGAGTGTCCACACGCCAAGCTATAGAACTTGTCATTCGGCTGCGTGCTCGCACACACCGGACACATTCGTCGCTGTGGCTGTGACTGTTGCTGTTGCTGAGGATTGCCGCTGGCAGCTGTTGTTAGCGATGATGTCGATGCTGATGATGATGTCCTGTAGCCGCTGCTGCTGCTCAAGCGCAGTTGGGCAGCCGCAGCAGCACTCGTCGAGGCCGTCTCCACGGCTGTGGTGGGTGGCTTGATTCTCGCCGACACGAGCAGTGCATTCGCATCCTGCCGATACTTCTCCACCACAGCCGCATTGTTCCACTGGTGCTCGAGCAGCAGCACCTTGGCCAATGAAGGCGTTATTTGTAGTATTGTGTTCAATTTCTCCACCAGCTCATTCAGTAGCTTCTCAATGTCCTCGACGGTTAGGCACTCGTATTCGAAATACTCGGGATCGGCGCGCTTCGGGTCAAGTCTCTCGACATCGCAGTCTTCGCCTAAAAGTAGACAATAGTTATTGATCAAGTTAACAACATAGTCAGAAATATTTCTTGCAGGGTATTTTAAAGTAGCGGAAAGAAAGGATCGATTTGACCTATTCATTCTTTTGATTTGGATTATAGGGTATTTTTTGTCTATATGACAAAGTTTACATGATAGTCCTTCACCTTAATTTTCTGTCTCTGCTATTTGGACTCGGGTTTTCCACGTAATCTACCAAAGGACTAACCAGGTGCAATCCCCAAGTGATTCATTTTCCTTTTCTACCTGCTCAATTCACATGTTTACAGTGGAACAAAATAGCAAACAAAAACAAACAAAAAATCCAATTCATGACGATGTATAATAGAATTGATTGCCATTTTAACGACGGCTTAGAAAAAGGGAAGACAAAAAAAAATTGAAGGCCGAATATTACGTCGTTGGCTTACAAATGAGATTTACCTATGACGTCACAGCCAGCTCAGAGTGTAGGCGTGTGTGTGTGATTGGGTGGGAAAGATAGTCAGAGACAGAGAGATGAAGCAGCAGCTGAAAGGCAGGTCAAAAGCAGCTAAAATTGTTGACGGAAGAAACTGCACGACGCGTCGCGACGTCAGACAGCGAACACTTGAGCACGCATCTCGCTGCGGAGAGGGAGAGCAGCAGCAGAAGCAGCAACAACAGTAACAATATCAACAGCAGGTAAAAGAGATGCCAGTAGAAAGAACACTAAGTAAAGGTGGCAATAATGCAGATAATAAACAGTATATAAAACCAAAATTGAGCAAGACGACTAACAGATACCCTGTATACACACTTAAAAAGCACTAAAACTTGCATACCATGTACGATTCAAATCTTGTTATCGATAACTTTATATGCAGCTGATCTGATGCACATTAGAGATTGTAATGAGGAAATTACAGGACTGCTAGTTTGAGCTTAGCATAGATGCAATATACCATTGATTCCATAAGTATAAGGTATAATTAGTAACAACAGAGACCACTGGCCCCGTATTTTTTGGCGTTGGCCAAGCTTGACGTACATACGTACGACCATTTCAAGTTCAATTTCAATTTCATAATTTAAGTTTCATGGTCAGAAAGCAAACGTAACGAACCGAGCACAACAAGAAATATTAAACACAATCAAATTATATTGTAAACGAGCGAAGAAGCCGCAACGGGCGAACAAAAAACAACTAATAGGGGAAAAAGAGTTCAAGTGTAAAAGGCAGAGAACAGGGCAGGTAAAGGCGAATGTCAAGAGCCAAGCAACGTGCATGCGATTTTATGGAAGGTTAAATGCAAAATGCTAGGCACGACATATGATTGTGTATGTGTATGTGCGCCTGTGTGTGTGTTTGAGTTAAAGGTGAATAACCAAAGCAAAACGTATGCAAATAGTACACACACACACACAATGATATGAAGTAGTGACCATGTCCAATAAGAATATTAAAAGGCTCTAATTGTGTTTGTGTGCTTCAAATCGATTGCGTGTGTGTAATCGATAAACTGCACAAAGCGTCCTTGGACTCTGGTTCTCTTTCTGCCCCCCCACGTCCTCTTAACTTACCTGTATTATAGTAATCATAATCGTCGTCAAATTCCCCATCGTTGTCCGACTCCATTTCCATTTCAATGTCCGAGTCCATTGCAACTCTGTCTGAAGGTGGCAGTTGCTGAGGCAGAGGAAGGAGGCGTGGCAGCAGCCTTGCCTTTGCGTGTGTGTGTTTGTGCGTTTCTCGCTTGGTTGCTCGTTTGTCCGTTGCCTTGCCTGACGACGACGATTGAAGGGCGAGTAAAGCAAAATCGTAAAAATACTTCTTTACAAGGCTACTACACGAACGAGGGGGTTGGCGGGGTTTTCTTTTGTTGTTGTTGTTATTGTTGTTGCTGCTGCTATATTTGTAACAGTTGCTATTGTTGGTGGTGGCGTTGCTGCTGCTGGTGGTAGTGGTGGTGGAAGATTTAGTTATTGTTGTTGTTGTTGGTGCCGTGGGGTACGTTGCAATTGTTGTAACGTCGCTGTCGCACTCCCCATTTACATCATTGCCTGGAAGAACTTTAGCCTAGCGGGGTGGCAACGTTTGGCAGCGGCCAATAGATCCCGTTTTATTTTCGTTTCTCACACACACATATTCACGCGCAAGCACACACATGTAGAGCCGTTGGTGCTGCTACTGCTGGTGCATTCAATGCCGTGCATTCGATTTTGTTTTTTTTTTTTTATATATATATATATTATAAATAGACACTAACGACGCACTCAGGTTAATTCTTTCTCGCTTAGCTGTTGTATTCTGTGCAAAGCTACGCAATCAGAATGCAATTATTTTTACTAGCAGCATTCAATTCCTTTGTCTTTTGATTTTTCGCAGCGCCTGCCTGCCTTTGCACTCGCACTCGCGCACTAGCTGCGTTGCTCGCCCCTCTCTCTCTTTCACTCTTTCTGTGATTACCCCCTGCTCTCATCAATACACTCACTCACACTGAGCAACACCCACACGACGCTGCAGGCACACACACGGTCACTAGCACGAGAACGAGTACATTCCACAGTTTACGTGAAAAGCAAATGCACTTTTATTTAATAGCTATTGCACTTGCTACGTTTATTAATAATAACTTATAAGAACGGCGAAAAACGCTCTGAGACGCAGAACTACAAGTGACGCAGTGTTACCAAAACCAATATACTAAAAATATGGTGAACAGCTGTTTGTGGTGGTTGTCCGATTATACCATTTTCATAGCGCATTTTTGCGTTTATATTGAACGGCTCTATTTACTGATAAGTTATCGGAGTAAATCGAAGTCCCTAGTTATCGCTTCAAGGTTGCCGGCAAAATTGCGCTGCTTGATATTGTGAAATCATTTGAAAGTGTGGAAAAAATAAGATGTCGACCATTGAGAAGCTCTCTATTCAAGGTGTACGCAGCTTTGGCGTTAATGCTGAAGATATGCAAGTAAGTTTTAAATGACGGCTTCCCATAACACCTGTTGCTAATCCTGTCCTATTAGAGTATCACCTTCTCGTCGCCTATTACGCTGATTCTGGGTCAAAACGGTTGTGGCAAGACAACAATTATTGAATGCCTAAAATATGCCCTCACTGGCGAGTATCCGCCCGGCAGCAGCAGCGGAAAGAACTTCGTGCACGATCCCAATATATTTGACAAAAATGAGTCGTTGGCCCAGGTGAAAATGCTAGTGCGGGACCGTCGGAATGTCCAGATGTCCATTTGCCGCAGCATGAAGGTTACCAAAGTTAGGAACGGTCTTACCTTTAAGACTATAGATTCGACGATAAATTTTCTGGGCAGCGATGGGAAGCCGTCAAAGAACAGCCAAGAGTCGATGAGCTCCCGCGTCATCAATACGGACATGGCTGTTAGCGATTTCATGGGCGTGTCCAAGGCAATAATAAACAGTGTACTATTTTGCCATCAAGAGGACTCCAGCTGGCCACTGGATGAGCCCAAAAAGCTGAAGGAGAAGTTCGATGCGATCTTTGGCATAACGGAGTACAACAAAGCACTCGACAGGATCATCAAGTTGCGAAAGACAGCCGTGGAGGAGCTCAAAGTAATGAGTATGTAATTAGTTTCAGGGTAATAACTAAAGAGTAACAAGTGCTCATTTTGAATGTGATACCTTCAGATGCAAACTTGAAGCTCTTGGAGCACTTCAAGAAAGAAATGGACGAGAAGACGATGAGTCTGCAGAATGCGCAGCGTAAATGTGAGGAAATCAAGGAGGAGTGCATCAAATGTGATGAGGAAGTAAAGCCAATTGATGCAAGACTGAAGGAAATACGGAATATTGAATTCGAAATTGGGGAATATCAAGCAGAAAAAGTCAAAGTGGATACCAAGTAGGGGCACTTAATATCTTAACCTGTTATGATTTTATACTATATAAATCCTTTAATCTCGCCAGGCACCAAAGTTGTGTGGAGCAAATAGCCAAGCTAAATAGACAGATAAAGACGCCATTTGAGGGCTCTCTCGTGGAACTGGAAGCAGAGATACGAAGCTTCAGTCAGCGAATGTCGGAAATAAAATATCAACTTACTGATGTCGAGGATCAACTTCTGCAAAATCGTAAAACGAAGGAAGATCAGCAGAAAACACTGGCCAAGCAGGATAAGGAACGCTACGTGGCACAGCAGAAGCTGAAGAGCGAGCAGGAATGCAAGCTGGAGCTCTCGCGGCACATTCAGACTTTGAGCGCTCAACTGCAAATCAATGTGAAGCCATCAGTCGTGGATAATCCACAGGAATTAATTGATCTTCTGGATGACATCGATGGGAATCTTATGGCCAAGCAGTGTGAAATCACAGAACTGTCACAGAGCAATGATCAGGCGGATCAAGCGCGTCAGGAAAAAATCGATGAGCTGCGCAACGAGCTAACCAAATCGGAGCAGAGCATAAAAACACAGGAGAAGCAAAAGGCGGACACCGAGCGAGATATCGAATCACTGGAGATGAATATCAAACAAATCGAAACTTCGCAACAGCAGCTCAAAGTACTCGAGAAGCAAATCGCTGACACAAATGAAAAATACGAGCATTCCACGCGCAACTTCAATCAGGAGGCATGTCGTAAGGTTATAGCTAGCAAAAAGGAAAACAGAGACAAGAAACAGGCGCAGTTTAAGCAGCTCGACGATCAGCTCACATTCCTCAGCTCCATCGCCAATGTGAAGACTGAGATCGGACTCAAGGAGAAAGAGCTGGAGAAGAAGAACCATGAGATACAACGTGTGCGCAGCAAACACGGCGATAATTTGAACAAATTTTTCAAGGAATCAATATCAAGCAATTATCGTCGGGCCATGCAAAATGAATACGATAAGCTACGGCGTGAGATTGATGAATTGAACGTGGATGCCAATGGTAAAAATTTGGCAAAACAATCACATGAGATCAAGCGCAAGAACCTAATTGAAGAAATCGCGCGCATGGAGAAGGAAGTGCAGGACTCTGAGGAGCGCATTTATCAAAAGTGCCACGGCATGCCCTATGATGAGCTGCTGCTGCGCAGCAAGACAGCTATAGCCAAGCTACAGCTGGAGCATGGAGCACTCAAGTCTGCCGAGGCCATGTACAAGAAGTAAGATAAGCAATCTAACTGCACTTCGATAATCTAATCTCGATTCTAATCATGCAGGTATATACAGAAAATAGAGGAGGAGCCCAGCTGTCCGTTGTGTCACCACAATATGTCAGGGGATGAGGTAGGCTCATATTTATTGCTATCATTAGCTAGTCTAATTCTCTATTGACCCTTAAGGCCTGCGATTTGACTACCGAGTTGACGGATGAAATACAAAAGTTGCCGGACAACATAAGCCGCACCGAAAAATCCCTAAAGACAGAGCAATCGAAGTATGAGCAGCTACTGCAGATCAAGCCAACCATTGACAAAGTTAAGGAGCTGAAGGAGAAGCTGCCCAAGAAGAAGGAGGAGCTGCGCACCATCGAACAAAGTTTGGGTGATATAGTCAGCGAATATGAGACGCTAATGGCTCGACTAGGCGAGCCGACGCACAATATGGACTTGGCCAATTCGATGCTGGGCGATATGACGCTGCTAGATGAGGCGCTGAAGGAATCTGTGCGCGTTAAAAAGGATCTAGAACAGCTAAAAGTATTTTATAATAATAAAAAGCCGAATTTACTTATTTATGTTAATACATACAAATTCCAGCTTAAATTGCCAGAGAACTATGATGCCAGCGTCTCCATAGAAGATTTGCAAAAGCAAAAGGCTGAGGTGTCCAAAGAGTTAGAGGCTGAGTCCAAAGCGCTGGAGACCAGTCAGCAAGCATTCGAGAAGCAAGTGGAGGCACTAAGCCGCTTGCGTGAATTTCTAAATGGGTAGAATTTAGTTGCCTATATAAACATATTTATATTTATAAAATTTCTCTTATTTTAGCCTAAAGGACAAACGTATAAATCTCCAAGAGGGCGTGCAGAACCTACCCCAATTGAAGGAACGTTTGGACAAGCTAACACGCCTGGTCATTGCTATTGGCATGGAAGTAACAGAGCTCCGATCAAAGCTGCAGCCGATCAAGCAGAAACTAGGCGCAGCCTTAAGCGAAAAGGCGCGGTTGAAAGAAATGGAGCGTGTTAAGCTGGAGCAATTGCAGGCTAAATATATGGAATACAAAAGCATCGATAAGGATATACAAAGGCAAGCAGTTAAATACTTAGCTCATATAAATATTTATAAATGTTTTCTTTACAGATTGAATGAACAGGCGCAGGAGTTTGCCAAGCTGGATCTAGTGAATGCCATCAAAAAATACGATGCTTCCATCAACGCAACCAAAGAGGAGATCAGCAATTTGGTAGCTATAATTAATTTACCCACTGATATACAGAGTCTATAATCAACCACATTCCAGGATACACAAATCAACGAAAAAAACGAAGAGCTGGAAGCCATTAAGAAGAAATGCTTTGATCAACAGGCTCTGGAGCGCGATCTAAAGGACAATCGAGAGTTAAAGCAGCTGCAGCTGAAGGAAAGCGCATTAAGTGAAGATTGTAAGAGGCTAGCAAAGCAATTGGGAAATCTAGATTTCCGCAGCGTCACAAAGGAGAAGAACGAGCTGATAAGGAAACGTGATGTGGCCACCGTGCGACGTGGCGAGCTGCTCGGGCAGCAGGGCGAAATTAACAATCAAGTGAATAAGCTCCAGAAAGAGATGGCTGAGCCGAGGTATAAGGAGTCCATGAAGAACTATATGAGAGCCAAGTTCGAGGTGGCTGTGAAGCAGTGTGGCATCGAAGACCTGGGCCGACATCGCCAGGCCTTGGATTGGGCGCTGATTGAGTTTCACAAGGAGAAAATGAATAACATAAACAGCTTGATACGGGAGTATTGGCGCATGATCTATCGTGGCAACGATATTGATTATATACAGATTAAAACCGATGACAGTGCAACTGATACATCGGCCGATCGCCGCAAGAACTATAACTATTGTGTGGTCCAATCGAAGAATAACTCCGTGATTGATATGCGTGGCCGATGCAGTGCAGGACAACGTGTCCTGGGCTCACTCATCATTCGTATGGCCCTGGCGGAGACTTTTAGCAGCAACTGCGGTGTCCTGGCCTTGGATGAGCCCACCACAAATCTGGATCGTGATAATATAATGTCATTATGTGATGCACTCAATCGCATCGTCGAAAGTCGCCAGCATCAATCGAATTTCATGCTCATCATAATTACGCACGACGAGAATTTCATCTCGTCGCTGGGCAAAATAACAGATTACCATCGAGTGTATCGCAACTCTGAATGCAAATCGGTGATACAAAAAGTTCGAGTCGATGGGGGTCACTAAACTAGACCAGTATTCCAAACATATAAATATATACAAAAAAGATGCCATATTTCATATATACAGGAAATATTTCTTTCTTATATCTTAAAAATGTTACCATATTTACTATGTTATTGAGAGTGTACATTCCTTATTCGTGTTAAATTGTAAAACATAATCTATTAAATATTTTTATTAATCAACCATAACGATGACTGAAAGGAATTCAATTATAGAAATATTCATAGAATATTTTTATTTGGGTAGATCTTAAACCAAAGATTGTTATTTCTTTTGTACGTATATATATGTATGTTTGACTATGTTGTATATATGTATGTGCTCTCTTTAGTTCTGTTAGATAGATTAAAGAGATGTGAGCAGTCTCTGTAGATAATCATGATCAATCATTATTATATATCAATATATTTTCGGAATTCAATATAATTTGAGTCCTGAGCTTAGTATACACAGTTAGCAGCGCTTTGAAAATCTAAACACCTAGTAATCAATTTGTAAAATCTGAAGTTTTCCCATCCATGGCACAAGCCACATGGCTGGCAGCAGTTGTCGAGTGTGGACCGACGCAAGAGGCGTTGGCCAACATGCAGAAACAGCGCTATGTCAAGAGTCCCTAAATGACGACCAGCGCGAATTAGTGCAACTGATGCAATGTGAGAATGTGGTTGGGAAATATGTAGACCCAGATGAACCGGTGAACTGGCGGGGCGATCCAACCGATTCATGCACCAACCATGGAGGGGAAGCTTTTCAGATTTCAAGTACAAAGATTACAGCCCCCTGCTGCAGGGAATGCTGGCTACGCGGCGCAGCAGTGCAGGGAAAGCAGGTAGGCATTGAAGGCATATGGAAACTCCGCGAAGCGAACATTGCAATTAGTTGAACAAACTGTTCTCTAAGTCATACAGTTAAAGCTCTCCTAACGAGCTTTTTCCTGCTGAGATCAAACGTCGTTTCGCTTCCAGTTGTCTCCAGTTCTTAAGCTCAATATCGATTGCATAAATATACCTATCGATATTTTGTTCCGTTGATGTTTGATTTAACTCCCAATTTGCAGCTAACCTCGTTAAGAAGAGACAAACCCTCGCATAAGCAGGCCGTTCGCTTGGACTCGGAGACCTATGTGGGTCGTGTGTTCCCCATGAAGTTTCGTCTACGTCGAGCGGCATGCAGGTGTCGCAATTGTAATCGGGAACTGGCGCTACACGAAACAGTGACTGGCAATGAGGATATGCTATTGTTGTCCGATTGCTGCACCGTCAAGATAGAGTCACACAAGCAGATCGAGAATTGGAATCGTGTTCCTGTCGGCTTAATAACGGGAAAGCAAAAAATTTCCAAAAGGACTCTGACAGAAAGCTGTAAGGAAGATAAAAAATCCGTGACATTACCACGTCCAGCTGCCAAAGATCCTGTGAGGAAATCGAACAAAAGAAGAGCAACTAAATATGTAAAGAGCGATAAGTCCGGAGCACAGTCGAAAAAGTCAAAAATTTGAATTCAAATTGAAACGGCTTTAGAAACAGATTGCAATGCAATTTTGAATAGAGTTCTCAGTTAAGGCCTATAGATGAACGCCGATTATTGAAATTGCACAATTTTGATTTGCTTTTCATTTATATGTTTTAACTCAAAATTTCTATTTAAAAATGTCTCTAAAGTAGCTTCAATGCGAGAGCAAAGTATATATTTTTTTTTTTTTTACTAAACAAAATTATAAAAATACAAAGTGTAAATTTCAAATAATAAAAAAAAAATTAATTATTAATTGATTTGAGATATTAAATGGGTTTCGAGAACAGCGAAAAGTCTTCGTTAGTCGCGACTATCTAGACTCTAGTCTCTAGTCTATCATCTATGATACCCGGATTATTGTCTCTGCGTATGAATGGGTACTCAGACGGACAGCCAACCTCGTCGTCGTTATCAAGAATATATGTGTACTTTATAGGGTTTATTACGCCTTTTACCGCCTCTTTCATAACTATTTTTAAGGAATTTGAAGATTGACAGACTAATCCACAGTTCGGATTACAATCGAATCAGTAAACATTTATTTGCGTTCTTAGCTCAGAGTTCGCAATCTAAATAAAGAATTCGCTTGTCTTATCATTATAATTATATCATCAAGACACAGACAAAATCTGTACAAAAAAGTTAAGATCATGATCGCTTTTTATGGTACAATTATGATGTGCTGCTGTCTGGCAAGCACTTAAGGGTTATTTTTATTATACTGAGATATAAAGCTAAGTTATTTTAAGACTAAGTATAGATAGAGCAGTGTTGGCCATGAAGGAAAAGACTTCTTTTGCAGTTCCTTCTTTATTTGGCAGTAAGTGAGTGTATATGTAGGACTATAGAATCATACGAATAGAGTCTCATATAATGCTCTCTCTCTCTTTCTTTTCCTACTGCCTCTCTCTCTCTCTCTCCTCTTCAGCTCTACTTGGCATCACATAGTTTGGGCCCGTTGCCAATGCAGGCAGCATAAGCCATCAGATGTGGAATCGTGTGCTGCTGCATGACTCCCGTAAAGAGATGACTCTGCGGTCCAGATGCGAATATGCCGACATCGTCGCCGGAATGCACGCCCTGATCCTTGGTTATATAGCCAGGGAAGACAAAATCATTGGCTCCGATTTCCGACGTCATATCCTTGCGCTTGCCATTCTCATCGATATAGTTCTTGGGGCCGACAGCATAGTTGAGTGTGCTGTACCGAATGCCATTGACATCTGTGTCGTGTTGGTTTAGTCCGAGAATGGGTGTGCCTCGGCCAGGATAGCCAGCTATGCTCAGGGCATGTCCGTGATCCGATGTGACGACGATCAGGGTATCCTCAATGCTCGTCATATCGCGTGCCAACTGTATGGCCTTCTCGAATTCCAATGCCTCGTCCAGGGCATAGCCCGCCTTTGTGTAGTGATTGCCGTAGTCAATCAATCCACCTGATTAGAGGAGATGTTATCAAGTGAACTGGCAGGGAATGGAAAGCCATACGATCGAGTCTCACCTTCAATAAAGACGAAAAACCCGTTTTCATTTTGGCTCAACTTCTTGATGGCAACCTCCGTGAGCTCGGAGAGCGTGGGCTGATAGCTGGGATCGGCTTCCAAGTGGAACTTCATGAGGGAGGACTGGAAGAGTCCAATGACGCTGGAGACGGCCGAGACGTTCAAGCTCAGCAGCTGCTTGCGATTGCTAACGAGGACGCCGCCGTCGTGCCTCGCCTGCCAGCGGGAGAGTAGATTGACGCCATCCGAACGCTCACCTGGCTTGCCGTGCAAATCCTTAATGGTCTTTGGCAAAAACTTGCCCATGCCACCGCCAAACATTACTTCGAAATTCCGTCCAGGCACTTGGGTCACGAGCTGGGTGGCCATATCGACGCATTCTCTGGGATCCACGCCATAGCTTTCCACATCCGTATCGCATTCCCAATTGCGATTCGCTGTCTTGGCATAGGCGCCCGAGGGACTGGCATGGGTGAGCGTTGTGGTCGTTACAATGCCCGTGGATTTGCCAGCATTCTGGGCCCATTCGGCAATGGAGGTGAGTCGATTAGCTGGATCTTGGCTTTCCGTGCAGTTGTTAAAGTTCACCGCTGCGCTGACGCCAATCTCAATGATGTTTGTCTTCACGCCGCACAAATACGCCGTAGCTGTGCAGGCAGAGTCCGGCACTTGGGCATTGGAGCAATAGGTCTACATAGAAAGAGAAAGAGAGAGAGAGAGAGAATAAGAAAAATATTTATTATAGCAGTTTCTCTTCGTTAGCTCACCCGACTTAGACCGGTGTGTGGGAACCGTTCGAAGCTCAACGATGCCTCTTCGCCGGTTCCGCCCGCTCTCTGACCCTTTAATATGCGCGCCGCTGTTACGGTGGACAGCGACATGCCATCGCCCAAGAACAATATCAAATTTTTGGCTCGCTTGCCATTCGGCTGTGGCAGCTTCAATCTCTTCTCCAGCTCCTCATAGGCCAAATCATACCAGAACTTTGGATCTTTTTCCTCTGGCGGCGTATACTTCTCAGTGGCTATGCCTGTGTCAAAGCGTGATTGCACTAATCTCCTGCCAGTCAGCTCCTCCACATAATGAACTCCATCGTTTGAACCGAGGGCAACGCCCACCAGGACGAGCAGCACAAATGTAAGCTGTTGCTTTAGGCAAAGCATCTTAAGCATCTACCAGACGGGTTCAGCTCTTACCAACTGATACCATTTTCGGCACTCTGCCACGGTTTATATACATGAATTTAGAACTCGACGAATATAGATTTTTATGGCTTAGTGATAGCAAGGTCTTCGTTTTTCTTGTTATTCTCAAATGGATTTAGCTTTTTACTTATCTACAACTCAAGGCAAATCAGTGGCACACTTTTTTTTTTCTTTTTTATTATGATCAATCATTGTGATTATTAGTATAAATTGAGATATAGCTTATGAAGGTTCTTGACTGGGAGAAATTTTATATGTAGTTGCGAAATCAAGTTCATCGCTTTACTCTAATCTTAAGGAAATTGCTGAGCTCATTTGAGTAAATGCGAAATAAGCGTTGACTTAGCCATAACACGTGTTATATCAGAAAAGATAATTATTTCGGTCATGATTTTGGAACGTGTGTAAATTTATCTGTGAAATTATTCTGCCTCCTCATAATACAAACAAAATCCAAAACTCGAGTTCAAGGTAATAAAATCTCTGGAAAACTACTTTCGTAGAAAATGCTTGTAGATTACATACAGCAGGAATTTTTTGGATATAATTTTATAGACACAAAAGAGATAAATTTGAATATCTGATGATTGATCGTTTTTTTTCGCGCACTCAGCGAATACAATCGGTCTTTTCAGCGATTCTTCATCTGCATAGCTATCGATGTTTGCCGTCTGCGCAGTGCGCACCTATCGATACTTTGACTGTGCCGTCGATTCTTCTCGCAACAATCATTCGGCAGCCAAATCGTCCAACAACAACAGCGTGTCGCGTAATTATTTTTATTCCACCTCTTGCTAATAAAAAAAATATACAAAATTTAAAACAGCACTTATATATCTAAATATATATAAATATTTGTAAATAATTTGTTTCAATTTGTTTTTAAACAACAAAGTGCCGATAAACAACATAGACAACAACACACACCAAAGTGCAGCTGCCAAGGACACGAATTATATGAAAGTAGTGCAGCTAGGAGCATGCAACGGCATTAAAATATATACATACATATACAAAGTATTTAATAAGCAGGAAAAGTACAAAGTTTCTAAACTAAAGCAAAACTCAACTATTATAAACCGATTGAATTAGGAGTGGTATACAACTGAGTATACAACAGCAAAATAGCGAGAAAGTAATTTTTAAGCGAAGGAAGCAGAAAGAAGCATCGCAGCTGATTTTAGTTATCAAGAATGGCGGCCAATAACTTGCGACAGATTCCATTGACCTGCAGTGGACACACCAGGCCCGTGGTGCATTTGGATTTCAGTGATATCTGCGATAGTGGCTATTTTCTCATATCGGCTTGCAAAGGTACGTAAACAATGGAAAGTGAATCATAAGCTCCGACTTGACTATACCCTGTAAACAATTCAGAGTAATATTTTGCATATATTAGAAATATATAATATAATATAGAATTAGTCTTCATTACCTGCTTAGACGATAATAGTAGGAGATTAATCGATGATTGAAATGATCTTAACCGTGCGCTATTCCAGTTACAATTGTAATCTCTAGCCTGGAAGAGATTTTAGTAAGGCACTTGTTGCCTGCTTCTGCTTGTTGCCTAATTTAAGCTTAATAATCTTTGAGCATAGAGTATAAAACGCGTCCTAATATTATTTATATATTAGTTTACCTGTATGGAATTGTATGTGTCACATATATATTACATAGCTCAAGCTATGTCTAGCCTAACCGTAGCCTTGACCTAAATGAAAAAAAAAAAAATAAATGATCACGAAACCAGTTTAGCAAAACCCTTTGCCAAACGCTCGCCTGCTGCACATACATAAATACATATTTACGTCTGAATATATTTAACATACGTTCTTTACCTTGACAATGTCTACAAGTATACACTTATGTATATATGATATATGCATGTATGTATGTGTGTTTTTATTTGTGCTTTCAAAAATATTGTTGCGGAAAGCAAATTTCCCATTGCAAGTTCAAGTTAATTTTTATCGCCATTTAATGCAATGTTTCCCCCTTGTTTAGCAACTTTTCAAAAAACTTTATTTGTTGTCATACGCAGGAAGCACCTTGAAACTTCTATATTTATACATATATACATAAGCACATACATATACATACATATGTATATTCACTGCAGCTGCAATACGTTCCAAACAAAAACAAGTAAGAAATGCAATCGAATGTTCCCAACTGCGCGATACTTTGTACATAGTATTGTTAAAGTATTATCGTATTGACTGCCGAGCCACTGGGTGTTCCCTGCATAGAGGTGCCTTACACATCAGTTTCCTGCCTAATGATATTGTATATTGGGAACAGTTTCAAATGATGTTCTTCCACTTTGAATAAATGAGAACTGTTTTAGAGGCTTTGAAAATTTAGTTCTCTTTAAAAACTGCAAGCTTGCATACCCTGTTTTAATTTGCAGACAGGGCATGTAAACAAGGCGATAACAACTGAACTTGTAAAACGACAACTAAAATAAAATTGATTGAGCGCTTAGATTTGCGTCCCTGCACACATTCACAGCCCGCCTCAAGCTCTCTTTCTCTCTCTTCCTCTCCGTTTCTCTCTGTGTCTGTCTGTCGATCACGTTGCAATGGAAGTGACGTGAACTTGGTGCACGGCTGTCGACGTCGCAGCCGCTGCGTCAGGTCGTTGGCATTGAGCGCAGTCGTTGAGTCAAGGTAGCTTCCGCCGCTCACGCATACACACACACACACACTCACATGTATAGGCATTGCATTTAGTGATCGCAATTTAGAATCGATTTCGATTTCTCACATTTGCCATTTTCGCAGATGCCTCACTCACCCACACAGATATATGTACAAGTGCACATGTATTAACTTAGTGATTGCAATTAAAATTAGATTTTAATATCGATTTCTTGTTGCAGATGGCAGCCCAATGCTGCGTCACGGCGATACCGGCGACTGGGTGGGTACCTTCGAGGGACACAAGGGCGCCGTCTGGGGAGTGGCACTCAATCGCAATGCAACGCTGGCCGCATCCGGCGCCGCCGATTTCACTGGCAAGGTTTGGAATGCAGTCAGCGGTGCCGAAATACAGAGTTTCCAGCACAAGCATATCGTGAAGAGCGTCGCGTTCGACAACAGCTCTGAGAACATTGTCACCGGCAGTAATGAAAAGCTGGTGCGTGTCTTCAATCTGGAGCAACCGGAGGCGGAGCCCGAGCTTTATGTGGGCCATACAGGTGCGATAAAGCGGGCGCTCTTCTGCCGGGACGACAAGTGCATCATCTCAGCGGCCGACGATAAGACGGTGCGGCTCTGGGATCGCATGACCGGCATTGAGGTGCAGCGTCTGCAATTCCCCAACAATCCCAACAGCCTGGAGATCTCGCATGACAATCATGTGCTGACCATCACTCATGGCTCGACGATCAGCTTCTGGGAAATCGATACGCTAAAGAAGCTAAAGGAGGTGAAAGTGCCGACGAATGTCGCGTCGGCCAGTTTACATCCGGATAAGCATGTCTTTGTCTGCGGCGGCGAGGACTTTAAAATGTATAAATTCGATTATATAACAGGCAATGAAATTGGTAAGGCTTTGAAAATAATCGTATGATCATAGCTAAAGTCTTTCCATTTTTCTATCATAACAGAATCCTTCAAGGGCCATTTCGGACCAGTGCATTCAGTGAAATTCAGCCCTGATGGCGAACTCTATGCAAGTGGCTCTGAGGATGGCACGCTGCGTCTATGGCAGACCACAGTGGGCAAGACGTATGGCCTATGGAAGTGCACCGAGCCGAGTGAGCTGAACAACTCGCTCAGCTCACCACGCGAGGTGCAAGCAAACTGATGTTGGAGAAGTACAAGTCGCTGCTATACAGTGCAAAAACAGCCAGCGCATGGAAAATAATTAAAAAGAGCATCAATTTTTCATATAACAAACATATTTCGAATCACAAATAATTTGTAATTATATATTTCTTTTTCAAATGAAATGTTATCGATAACGATAAACAAGATTCCAGCGCTCTTCACTCATTGACATTCAATCACACACACAGTCACACTCCCTCATATGCATCGATGAATATGTATGCATGAATTGGTGTGTGTGTGGTACAATAGAAATAAATATTGAATCGGTTTCCTTTTGCTAATTCAAAGGTGTGTGCCTGTCGCCCAGTTGTGCAGGTAAATGGTTGTAAAATTGAGCAGAGTCTCGCCTTGATGTATGTCGGGTCGCTGCTGCAAGTGATCATACCATCTAGACAAATTCAAATAGTTTTCCTTATCCACCGGCGACAGGGATTTCTGTAAGCAACATAAAAGGCTATAGAGTCTTACGTTTGTAATATTTTTTAAGCACGCACAATAAGATCACCGATAGCATAAAACACTGCGAGATCGCCGAGTGTTAAGAAGTGTCCCACCAAATAGGATTTCCTGCTAAACAGATTGTTCAAGTCCGCTAGCAATTGCTTGGATACATGCTTATCTTTTGAGCCGGGTCCAACATAAAGAACTGCAAATTCAATCCATTGATAGACCTGTGCCTGCACTTCCGGGGATGCAATACTATTTTGTGCTATTTCTGATTTGGATTCAACCGCCAAGCTTTCTAGTATGGTGGCAAAGCCCGTCACCCTATTGTTTTGGGCGCCAATGCGTGTTACGACCTTGACAATAAGAATTAGATTAATGTCACCCACATATGAATGTATAGGAAGCCCACTGTACCAGACACGTTGTGCTTTCAGATCCATTACCTGTTCGTCATTTAGCTGTATTTCACCGGGTGCAACGCCCAAGCAGTTAGCAATTTTCTGCACCGTTGCAACGTCACACATATTTATTAATGGAAATAGTATCGTATACAATATAAAGTGGCTCAAGAAAAATGCGAATCTGCAAAAATGTTGAGATGCACAGCGCAGGTGTTTGCCAGGGCTGGATCAAAAACGCTATTAAAAGAGGTAAAGCATATCGATAAGCGTGAATTGACTGATTTTATGCTAAAATTAAAGCAATTACAGAGAAATATGAATAAATTGTTTAATATTTAATAGACATTGTATTTTTATGTATAAAAGTAAGCAAATTGAAATCAAGTTTATTAACCAGGGCAACACTAGCCAAACAATCAACAGAGTATCGATAAGTTTGGCGCGCAATGCTCTATATTTTTTTACGGCTTTCTTCGTTAGCATGAGCCAGTGCTTGAAAGGTCACATCATATTGGAGTAGAAATATGAATAAACTGGTGGTGATCATCAGCAGCTGGAATATATAAAATTATAGAAAGTAACATGGACTGAAATGTGTGTAAAAATACCGCTGGTATAAGTTTGTAGTCCAATTCGAAAAGATCGCAGGCCACATGAGCTCGTACATTGTCCTGCAACTGCAATACAAAGTGATCTATGGTTTCAATCAAATCTCCGCTAATGCCATGAACAGTGCTCAATAACGTTAGGCAGTTGGTTTGCTAGGAAATGAACAGTTAACCATTTATATGCTTTAATTTTACAGCACCTTACCTCCCGCTGCACGTTGTTATTAAAATAAAGAATATAAAACATTTTGGATGTATGCATAATCAGAAATAAATTATTATAGCACCACCAGTTCCAGCGTGCATTACTAGAATTCTCAATCGCTTTATAGAAGAGGAACAAGTTCGTATTGAAATTAATCAAGGAGCTGGCGTAGAGCAGCAAAATCGAGAGGCCATAAGTCTGATTGAGAGCTTTATAGAAGTGAAGAAGATTTCGGTGTTGCCAGCGCAATTCCTGTAGTGCACCCCGTCGCATGGACACTCCACGCTGAAGCTCCGCGTGCAAAGCTTTAACTAAGCGCTTCAGCCGACGGCAGATGCCCTCCATCAAGGTGTAGTAGAGCACAAAAGAGAAGCCCGTCATGGTGTTGGGCACGATGTAGGTGTGCCAACTGCAGATCGATTTCCAAACGGTTACACCACTATTAAAAAACACAATGGGTATGGCGCAGCTAACGAAGATGAACAACAGGAAGAGTTGAAAGTGCACGAAGCGACGGATCTTCTTGCGCTTCACAATGTATCCACTAGTCAAGTCAAATTTGCCAATCGTCTCGAACACCTGGCCAATGAGTTGCTTCCAGCTCAGGCTAACGATCACAACGCAGGGTATGTGCATGAGGTAGGTAATTGCCTCAAATATATAAAAGTTTCTCTCCAAATTATTCAGCTCACTACTTGAATCATTCAGCTCCATGTAGGCAAGGAAGCAGAGCCAAATGTAGAACAGAAATAACCAGCAATACTGCATGAACTCGTGAAAGCGACTCGAACAGCGGGGAAAGACGGAAAATGGTGCACTTCCGGATACCACGCATATGATCAAAAGGAATCGGAGCTCCTGGTGCAGCTGCTCTGCATTTGATTTGTACAGCTGCTGTGTGAGATTCAAGTTGCTTCAAGCAGAAGGAACTGGCAATGAATTATAGACTGATGTATTCTAGAAAAGCATACCTTGGGTGCTTTTCGGCTAGTCCCGACTGGAGTTGCGTCCAGGCAGCTATGCGACGTTCCTTACGCTTGAGCTTCAGCATTTCGTTTGACAGTTTGAAGGCTCTTCGCTCTTTTCAATTAGCTTTCATTAAACACATCCTGACGGGCTGCGAAAGGACACATTAATCAAAGTGCACTTAATGATTTTCCGTTTTTAATTGAATTAATTATTTCAATGTATCATTTAGTTGTTCTCTTGACTCAAGCATGAGCACTTGGCTCTATTTGTTGTTCCTTTGTGCCCGCTTGCTGGGCGTCTCACCACCCAACGAGCAGCAGGTCAAGTATCCGCATCTAGTTTGGTCCTTGCTGCTCGTCATCTGTGTCTGGTTCTTCACGCTGCATCGCCTGGTCACCATGAGGTTCTACAAGGAAGTCCAGACCATACAGAAGCTCTTCTATTTTGCCGAGTATCCGGCGAACATGTTGCTCACGGCGCTCTTCTCGTTGCGTATTTATCGCAGCGAAGATTTCTATAAACGTCTCTTGCTGGAACTGGAGCGCCTCAAGGCGCAGCTCTTTGTGAACGGAGATGCAATTCCTCACCTCTACAGAGGACTACGAAAACAGATCATGATACTGTTCTGCCTTATGCTTGTCTTTCATTCGATTTGCGCGCTGGTGGACAGCGCCTGGCTCAATTTCGATCTAAAGCTCAGCTTCGCCAGCAACTGTGCCCATCAGCTGCCCTGCGCCATGATCAACTTCAGCCTGCTGCAATATATACTGATTCATCGTTTGCTTTGCCTGTTCTATGCGGAGCTCAACCGACATTTGGAGGAGCTGCAGCGGCGTCCAGCTGCCATTGAACTGAAGTTGGAGGAACTGCGTCTCATTGGCGTCGCCCTGGATGATATTCAGGCCAAGCTATTGGACAGATTTGAGTTTGCTTTGATCGTGAACTTTGCCAATTCGTTGCTGAGCTTCTCCTACGAGACCTTCAATACCTTTCGCCTGCTGGAGCTGGCCCAGCTGAGCGACTGGGTGCTCTATTGCTATCGCTCGCTGTGGCTGCTGCAGCACGGCTCTCGCGTTTGGCTCGTGCTGCGCGCTAATGAGCGTATTATAGAGCAGGTGAGAGGGAGCTGTTCCTGTTAGCAATTAACCCATTAACTGATATGATTTATGCTCTTTCAGAAATGCCAGCTACGTTTGGTCCTCAACAAGCTGGACGCGAGCGACGCACGCTTGGAGCGTTCGATTAACAGCTTTTTGCTGCAGCTGAAGTCCAGTCACAATCAACCCCTGGCGCTCTGCATTGAGCTGGACACCCTGGCTTTGGGTGGGGTAAGTGCTGGCTGCCATTATCAATCAAAAACATCATAAAAATCAATTTGATTTACTTTTGTTCCCGCTGGCAGTTTGTCAACGCTTTGCTGGCTATTGTTATATTCCTGGTTCAAATCGATTTGGGCAATAAATCGCTAAAGGGTTTTGTCTAAATGATGGTTACTCAATAAAGTACATAGCGCTTGGCCTTTGCTGTTTCATTTCTTGTCGAAATGCGTTCCCGTTTGCACCAGCAGCTAGGACGCTGCGCCGCCTGCACCAAGAACTGGCTGTTGACCTTTGGCTGGCTTCTGCTTTGGCTAATTCGCGCTGTGAGCTCTCGCCTACGCGATGTGGCCGCACAGGCGGGCGCCGAGACTAGTTTGTTGGCCATACGATTGACTGTGAATCGTAGACTGCATATAACTGAACGGTTCGTTATCCTGATATTCTGACATCTATATATTCACAAATCATATCTGAGATTCTTGCCAGGCTGCTCTGGCTGTTTGTTCTGGTGGGCAGCGTCTTTGCCGTCTACATGCTCAGCGAGCTGCAGATCGCTAGATACGTTAATTCACCCACGGTCATCTCGGTGGATCGTGATTATCGTGGCTGGAATGGTTCGCTGCCTGCTGTCACCTTATGCTACTACGATCACATCGATTCCTTTAAGGCCAATGAGCTGATACAGGACATGTGGAATGTGTCCATCATTGATGAGGATTACTTTTACATCATGGACTTCTTGTATGCCGTTGTTAACGCCACGGCCAGCAACTATGCTGAGCTCGCGAAATTCGCCAGTGATGAGCGCTTCGATCAAGTGGATCTCTATGAGATTATACAGACCATAAATCGTCCTTTTGAGCAGGTCATCAGCAGCTTTGATGCGGACTTTGAAGTGAATGTGGAGATGGTGATGACGGAGCGTGGCTGCTGCTATGCCATCAATTCGCCCATGTCCAGAATGCTGGGCAAGAAGTGAGTAAGATAGTTGTGTCTATATGCAAACTGTAAACTTTTACAATCCTTACAGAGAAGTGGATTATGACCAATTACCGCAACCCCTGACCTGCCAATTTGGCAAGCAGCAATGCTTTATTCGCATGGATCTGTACGAGAGCACGGGAGTGGTTAGCCAATATCCATATCTAGTCGATGTGACTAATTAACTTGAAATTCTCCTGCAGCTGGACGTTCATTCACCCTATGAAGTATCCGCCTCGGAGGCAAATATTATTTCACTACAGAAATCCGATGAAATTACTGCCTCGTTTAAGGTGTTGGAGACGGTGTAAGAGATACCTAATCTATATAATATACAGCAACATAAATATATCTCTCACGTTATATATTATTCCTGAATACCAAACAGCGCTTCCAATAATCTCCGTGAACTAAGCGTAGAACAGCGTAAATGCGTCTTCAATGATGAGGAAACCTCCAATCTTAAGGCATGTCATAACATCAATCTGGTTATCATGCCTTCGCCAATTTTGTGTTTCCTTTAGGTTTACAGCAAGTCCTTGTGCTTGGCGCGCTGTCGTGCCATCATGGCATTGGAAATGTGCAATTGTGTGCCCTTCTTCTATCCCTTTGTCCAGGGACCATCTTGTAATCCAGCTGGATTTGAATGTCTTTTGGATTTTAAGTGGCCCATTTGGGCGTTGCACATTTGTAAATGTCCCTCGACTTGCACTGAAATTGAATATACCATGCAGACGGTCAAGAAAAGCTCGTGGGGCATGAAGGGCAATGAGGAGACAGCGGGCATCGACATGGCTACATCTAGCTTTCGCTGGGATCTAATACCACCCAAAGTACGCTTTCGACGCGATGTCGTCTTTAGCTTTGAGGATCTTATTGGTAAGCAATATGATTTTTGTACTAGCTATGTTTTTAAATCAAAATAAGTCTTCCTACAGTGTCCTTTGGTGGCGCTCTGGCCTTGTTTGTGGGCATCAGTGTCATGGGTCTGGTGCAAATGGGCTATGTCATAATCTTCAATATTTTGCTGGACATCATTAAGCTTCTACGCTTTATTCACACATTATATTTACGAGCCCGCTACCGACGTCGAGCTACTAAGCCCGAAAGTCCCGTTTACAGCAAGGACAATATTTCTAGAGCCGAAACAGCAGAGATACCTTTGTTTGAATATGTTAACTAATAGATGTTTGTCGGCAGTTAATTGCTTTGTGTGTTGTATCATGATGCTTTATTAAAAAATAAAAATACCTCCATTTATTTAAATTGTAAACTAGAATTTTTTCTTATATATCGACTTTTTTAAAATATACTTTTCAATTTCGATAGTTTCATCAAGGCTTTCGATAATTTCATTGCACAGCGACAAATATATTTGCACGGTGTACCATCACAATGTACACGCGATCGATACTTATTTATTTAATTAAGCCAGCCCTGGTTAAAAACACACGTGCGGCTAACAATATTTCTGTGTCGCACAATTTGCATTAAACGCGAATCGAAATAGTAGGGTATCATATATATCTGGACAAAATGAGTGACGATGAGTCTAGTGATGGTTTGGAGGACTTAAAAGAGTTAATGGCCACATATGCCCAGCACGAAGATAAAGCGCAGAACAGTCGTTCGTCCAAAACAAAGAGAGACAGAGAGGAGGCGACCTATGTAGAGGTGCCCTCGGAAAAATTGATATTTGGCGATAAGCAAGCGTTTCTAACAAACTTGGCGAAATCAGTGGGCAAGAAACGCATAAAACTTGATAGTGTTAGCAAATTATCAGCAGATGAGGATAAGGAGGAAGCAGCAGAGGCTGCAAAGAAACCGAAGCCAGCATGGATAGACTCTGATGACGAGGATATTGCGGTGGGCGAGGTGAAGCGACCCACTCGACACACTGGTCCCCTGACGCACTTGCGCATGGACAAATCCTACAAAGAATATCTGACAGCGCGCTTTCAACGCGTCATCAGTCAACCAAAATGGGCATCTCTTGAGCAAAGGCAGAAGAATAGCGATAATTCCGACTCAGAGGAGGATGAGCCGCTGCTTAAAACCGTGGGTTTCATCAAGCGCCGCGGCAAGTCAAAGGAGCTGCCGGCAAAAACTTTGCAATTTAAACGGATGCGGGATTTGAATCGTGCCACCTACAGCGAAGGCGTTATCAGGAGCATCCAATTCCATCCGACCAGCACTGCTGCCTTGGTCTCCGGAGAGAACGGTATGGCCAATCTGTATTCCGTGGATGGCCAGAAGAACGAGAAGCTGCACAGCATCCACTTCAAAAGATTTCCGCTCACCTGTGCCCGCATGGCGCCATGCGGCACAAAGGCGTTCTTTAGCTCCCTGAAGCCCTTCTACTATGCCTATGATCTGCTGGAGGGTAAAGAGTCTAAGTTGACGCTGCCTGCCGTGTTGAATCACTTGAGTCACTTTGAGTTGTCGCCGTGTGGGAAATACATTGCCGCAGTTGGTAAATTCGGTGCCATCCACTTGCTGACCACCAACACGAACGAGCTGATCCACAGCTTTAAGCAGGAAGGTCTGGTGCGTGGCATGTGCTTCACGGCGGACTCACAGCGCCTTATCTGTAGCAGTTCCGGCTGCAATGTGAATGTATTGTCCCTGCGGAAGAATTGCATTGAGCACAGTTTCATTGATGATGGCTGCGTTAGTGGCAGATCGTTACAGCTGTCGCCCAGTCAACGTCTCCTGGCAACGGGCAGCAACGAGGGCGTAGTCAATGTCTATGACTACGAGAACATCTACAAGTCGACGACGCCGCAGCCCGAGAAATGCTTCATGAATCTGCGCACGGCCGTTACGGATCTTCAGTTCAACCACACGTCCCAGCTGTTGGCCATGTGCTCAGCACAGGTGCAAAACGCCGTAAAGCTAGCGCATTTCCCCAGTGCTACACTCTATGGCAACTTCCCGGCTCAACGTGAGCTCTTGGGTTGCATTAAAACGATGGCCTTTTCGCCAAATAGCGGCTACTTGGCTCTAGCCAGCAGAGGCAAAAAGGCGCCCTTATTTAGGCTTAAGTCTTTCAAGAACTATTGAGTGGATGGGATACATCTGGACATATATGGAATGAATATATATGTGTAATAAAATGATGATAATTGATAATGTTCCATTCTTTAATTTAAACAAATGACAACTGATAAAAATTTGCTCTTAATTTTCAAGAACGATGTCTATAAATCTTAAGAGCTTTTAGATCAACAGTTTCTTCAACCTCTCTTGTACCATATCAAACATAATTTAATATTAATTTTTGCATTTATTTAAAAATTGCATATATTTCAATAGGGAGCCCTGAAGATGTCTCGCTTTTGCGTCTCATGGATTTTTCCGATATCATCCAGTTTCTTGCATATGTGCGACGATTGTGTCTCGATCCATTGGAGTGAATTCATGTGTGCGTTCAATATTTTCCCAATCTGTATAATGGGATCTGTGTGATCCTGTCCCTTGTTCGCCTCGTTGAGATTGTCAATCACCTCTTTCAGGTCCTCGGACATTTGCTTCAACTGCGTATCCAGATTCTCGACCATCAGATAGGTTTGACTGCGCTCCTGATCGACGCGTGGCAAACTGGTGAATTCCTTCTCTAACGGACCCAGACTCTCTTCCAGCTCTTTGTGTTGCGTGGCTATAAACTCTAACTCCTGGTCGAGCACCTGCTGGTCGTTCTTCACCTTTTGCACTGCATCGTTGAGCTCAATGATCTTCTGGTTGTTGCCAATGAGCAACTTGTCCCAGGCATTTATTTGCGTGGCCTGCTCTGTGAAGACTTTCTCCTGCTCCTCGAACTCCAAAGTCCATTTGTTAATGTGCTCCTCTAGCTGATGGTACGTCAACTGCGTGGCATTCGCAACGGTGGCTGAGTCAGTGGTTTTTGTTGCAGTGGAGAGGTTGGCAAAGGTGCTGCCAGTTGCTGCGGTTGGCGCAGCAGTAGCAGTTGTAGCCGCAGCTCCAAGTGTTGCTGTACTACCTAGTTGAGCAACAGAAGTAGCTGTGGGTGCTACAGCCGATGTAGTTTTCGGTGCAGTTCCTAGACCCAGGGTTAGGCTACCACCACCAAGTAGGTTTGCTGTGGTTGTGGTCGCTGCAGCTGCTGTTGTGGTTGCTGTGGATGCTGCAGCTGCTGGTTGGGCAAGGAATCCAAAAGTTGGAGCCGCTGTAGTAGCGGGTGCAGCTGTGGCCGCCCCAGCTGTGGGAGCAGGAGCAGCAGCAGCGACGCCGAGTCCGGCACCCAAGCCCGTCAGTGGATTTGATGCAGTTGGAGCAGCTTGGGTGCCCGTCAAGCCAAAGCCGCCAAATTGTAGAGGCGCTGCCGCCGTCTTGCCACTATCAGCATCGCCACCGCCAACACTTGAAGCCGCTGCTGGTGCAGCAAAGCCAAATGTGGGTTTGGCGGGAACTGCGGCGCCGGTAGTTGCTGGCGTTGAAGTGCTAAGCCCAAACGAGAAGCTTGGAGCGCTGGCTGTTGTTGTTGTTGCAGGCAGTTGGAATGCCATTATACGTTATGACCAATATACAAAGAAATAGTATAAAAATTAATTTAATTTTACACACGATGCATACGTAAACCGCAGCGATATTTCACAACTTATCGATAACGGTGTGGCTATAAAACGCATCGCAGACGTTTTGGTATTTTTTAATAGCAACTTCAGCTGGAATCTCAAGCAGTGCTCAAGCGTAAACTAAACAGCCCGCGCAAATCGTGTTACATTAAGCTGAATTTAAAAAGATCATATATAACAATGTCAAAAATATTTAAAAAGCTAATTTTTCTTTTATTTTTTTTAATTAACAGCCCCTGAGAGTCCGTTGGAAGTCGGCAGACATGATGATTTAAACAGTTATTTGTCTATGCATATGTATGTGGCGAATGCTAAAGAGCATTGTACGACAAAATTAAGTAATTTACTTGGATTTCATGAAATGTTTTAGGTGTGGTAATTGAATTTGTATTCACTGTACCATATTTGTATTATTTATTCTGTTTTTAGGTATAGCAAATTGTGTACTGGAATGTTCTTCAATTATAGTTAACAATTATCGGTTGTCTACCAAGCTGATTTATTTGCTCACGCAGTTATCTAAGGATGGATACCTATATAAAACCGTTGTGGGCTTGGAACGATGTCATCTAAGTATGTTTGCCATGAGGAACGTACCATTTCTGCTGCTGGTGTTAACGCAGTTGCTTCGCGCTGGCTCCGCACTGGATAATGGACTGGCTTTAACGTAAGTCGCATTTGATTTGTTTGGACGCATATTTATCCAAATCCATTGTAGGCCACCCATGGGTTGGATGTCTTGGCAGCGCTTTCGTTGCATTACCGATTGTGATACGTTTCCAGATGAGTGCATAAGGTAAACTATTAATCAATCAATTACTCAAATCCAAAACAAGTTTTCCTCATTTCCTTAAAGCGAGAAATTGTTCAGACGCAGTGCGGATCTACTTGTCTCGGAAGGCTATGCTGATGTGGGCTATGAATACGTTATCATAGACGATTGCTGGCTGGAGTGGAATCGTGATAACAAGACAAACAAGCTGGTACCAGATCGCAAACGTTTTCCCAGAGGCCTCAACGTTCTGGCTGATCATGTATGCTAAAGCAATCCAACTGTAGCGTTGTCTAACCAGTCTCACAATAATTGTAGATTCACGCCAAAGGTCTCAAATTTGGACTGTATCAGGACTTTGGCACGAAGACCTGTGCTGGCTATCCAGGTGTGATCGACCACATGGCACTCGATGCCGAAACCTTTGCTAATTGGGATGTGGACTATGTGAAGCTGGATGGATGCTATGCCAATGTTAGCGACATGGCAACGGGCTATCCGGAATTCGGACGACTGCTGAATGAAACGGGCAGACCCATGGTCTATTCGTGCAGCTGGTAACACTAATTTTGATTGCTATATGTGCATTTCCCCAGAAAAGACTCCTTTTTGTAGCGTTGGAACTGTTTGGCTTTTTGTTTTCCAAAATAACCTATTTTATTTAGCACCTTAATCGGAGCGTTTTTAAGACAGTAACTAACAACCAAGGGGTTCGCAAGCTACTAGAGATAAACTTTTCTGGATAAATAGCCATAGATATTTTGGATAATAATCAAGTTAAAGTGCAGGCCTGCTTATCAATCGGGAAGTGAACAGCCTCTTTTTGAGGCACTGAAGCGCCATTGCAATTTGTGGCGAAACTGGGCTGATATCCAGGATTCATTCCAGTCTGTTATGACCATAGCTGATTACTTTGCCAATAATCAGGATAGCATGCAGCCACACGCCGGACCAGGGCATTGGAACGATCCGGATATGTTGATTTTAGGCAACTATGGCCTCAGCTACGATCAGAGCAAACTGCAAATGGCCATTTGGGCAGTGCTGGCGGCGCCGTTAATAATGTCCAATGACTTGGCCAAGGTGCGACCAGAAATTAAGGAGATATTACAGAATCGGTTAGTCGACTTATTAGCACATGAACCATTATAATATAACGATATATATATTATTATGTAGTGATGTGATTGCTGTCAATCAGGATCCTTTGGGCATACAGGGTAAACGATTGCTTATGAAACAAAATATTGAGGTAACTATGATTTAGTTATTTATATGATTGTGATTATTGAAGTGAGTACTTTAATTCTCTTCTGCAGGTCTGGCGTCGACCAATCGAACCTAAAATCAATGGAGAATACTCTTATGCTGTGGCATTTGTTAGTCGCCGGGTGGACGGAT
>NW_022045872.1:790237-800576 GCF_001654015.2 Drosophila navojoa | reverse complement strand
ATATTAAATACGTTAAGTTTTATTTACTAGCTCGTCTTGCTTTCAGGATTTGTTTGATAAGGACAACGAATTGGGCGTCTTTCGTAAGGAGAGTCAATTCAAAACACGCGTTATTCCTAATGGTATTTATCTGAGTGTTTATTTATGCTCTATATACTGTGAGAACAGAGTGAAGTAGATTATAAAATATTTTCAGTGAAAGAACAATCTCCGTAAATTGTATTGTCTTTTATACACTATATATCATACTTTACCACTTGTTAACATTCTATCAACGTTTATAAACAAGTCGCATAAGAGTGTATTTTTCGATACTTTCACTTGTTATTTATAAAGCTGCAGTCTGTTTTGAAACCTCTTATACGACTTGTGTTTCCACTTAACTCCCATTATTGACTATTTGTTAATCGAATATAATTCTAATTGGCTTCTAATTCATTTTAGGCGTCAACTTCTACAAATTTACTGCGTTATGAGGACCTACACAGGATCAGCAATGTCGACATATCCTTCCGAAGCAATTATAATTCCATTACAATTCAATTTTCAAGATGAGTAAGAACAAATGTATTGTATTGTATTTGTTGTTTATTTGCACTTTACAAATTGTTCAGAATATGCTTTTGACTATGCATAAAATTTGTATAAATACGATTTGAAATGTATTTGTTTTTTTTTTGTTTGGTTTTTTAGTGTACATTTTGTGTTTTAAGCATTGTTATGCAAATCGATATAAAGATAATAGAATAGTAGTTCGAGCATGATATAAATAAGAGCGGACTTTGTGACAAATTGTAAGCCAGGCCATAGAACTAATATAAATATGAATATTGCATTAGATAGGTACGACCGTATTCACCGAAAGAGAAATAATTAGATAAATATTAATGAAAGAAATCCAAATGTACAACCGATTTATTTAGATGTATATAGTTAGTATATAGCAGCTAGAAGTAGTAGTTGAGGATTATTGTCAAGTTAGGCTTCAGTTGCTGCTGCTGATGCTGCTCCTGCTCCTGTGGCTAATGCACTCCATTCGTTAGATTGTTATTGGGTGTGCGCTCATAGCTGCGCCGATGCAGTGCATCCACATCCTTAAGGTAATAGGTGCCCGGGAATAGAGCACTGATGCTGCCCGTTGGCGTGTAAGGCGCTGCGTGATTATTCTTCTCCCTCACCTCCATCAACTCGGAGAACTTTTCCGGAGCCACCTTCTCTCTGGAGTTCAGCAGCGGCAATACATAATCCAGCTGCGAGACAAACTTCTCGAATGTGGCCGCATCTTCAGTCACTTTAATGGAGTACATCGAGGCAGCCAGGCCGGAGCCATAGGAGAAGACGCCAATGCGCTTGCCCACTAACTGAGCCGCCGGCTCGCTGATCAGCAGCGAGACCAGACCTGAGTAGACGCTCGGCGTGTACATGTTGCCCACCTGGTTGGCCAGCAGCAAGGATTTCTTGGTCTTTGCGGCGAACAGCTCCGCCGACTGAGTCAGGAACGCCTTCTCCACATCCCGGTCGAAGTAGCTGCCCTCCAGTGTGGCCTCGTTGAAGCGCTCCAGGCCAGGAAACTTTTGGACGCGCTCCGCTTCGGTGCTGAGCAAAAAGTCATTGAAACACAGACGACCCACGGACTTCTGCACCAATTTACAGAAGGGCGTGTGGAAGAGGATAGCATCGAAGATCTGCAGACCCAGTGGCTGTTGCTCAGGGTGCAGCTTCTCGAATTTCTTGCGATACAGCCGATAGCAAGTGTCCAGTGCCGAGAGGTAACACTGTATGGAAAGCTTGCCGTCGACTGTCGGGTACTCGGAGCTCAGGTCGGGCTTGTAGAAGTCGTAGGCATGCTCCATGTGGGTGGCGCGGAGGCCACGCTCGATGATCAGTGGCGCATTTGGTCCCACTAGCATGGCAATGGCGCCGGCGCCGCCTGTGGGACGGGCTGCACCCTTGGCATAAACGGCAATGTCGGCGCATACGGCTAGCGCGTAGCGTCCATCCCAGCTGGACGATTCGATCCAATTTAAGGCATTAAAGAGTGCTGCAGTGCCGCCGTAGCAAGCATTTGTGGTATCGATACCTTCGATATCGGTGTTGCCGCTAGTGGCAAATAGCTGCATCAGTACAGATTTCACCGATTTCGATTTATCGACTATTGTTTCGGTGCCCACTTCCAGCCTTCCAATGTCCGTGTGCTTGATATGATGGCGTTCCAGCAGGCGCGTGACAACCGTTAAGCACAGAGAGTTGACATCCTCGCGATCTGAACAGAAGCCCATCTTCGCCTGGCCCAGACCGATTGTGTACTTGCCAGCGGAGGCGCCATCGAACTGTTCCAATTCCGTTTGGTCCACATATTGCGAGGGGAAGAGCACTTCAATCGCGCGTATTCCAACATTTTCGGGCCAATTGCTTGACATGGCTTGATTAAATTTCTAATTGGTCGTTGACAGATGGTAGAAAATCCTTTATAGTCCTGAGCGCTGCAACGAGACCGAGATCCCAGTTAAATGTTATACTTGTATATTTTGCTGTAAATGCCACGCTGTGCCCATCACAACTTTCACCTCTTGATATTCTGCGCAATCAGACAATCAGAAATCGTCTTTAAGTTATGCATATTGCTTGTAATACCTGAACAAATTGCTTGGGTTGGGGTAAAACGCTTAAAATCAACAACAACCGTCACCGCACATGAGCGCCACCTGTTGCACGCTCGAGCTGCTCTGGCCGTGTGCGGCAAGAGCAAGAGCAAACAGCAACGCAACGCAGCGACGTTGACTGCGGCGTTGCTGCGACCATGGAGCCCATTGGTTCCGATTTCGTTTTCGCTGCGTTGAGCTTTTCAGACACGCAACTGTGTGAGTGCGAGTGAGAGGGCGAGGTAAAGACGAGCATTATACCTAAAGAAACTAAAACTAGCAGCAACAAAAAAAAATAACATAAAATAAATAAATAACAACAACATCAGAAGCACTAAAATTCACGGCGAAGAAACTTTCTCCAAGCAGTCAAACCTTACTTTAAAGAGAACTCAGCCAACTGCAAGAGCGGCAGAGGCAGAGGCAGAGACAGCAGCAGAAGCAGAAGCAGCAACAACAACTAGACTAAACAGGCCCAGCCCTAACATTAATATTATGTTAAAATGTGTTGAGTTCATATTAATTACAGACGATGCAGATTAGAAAAGTTTATTGTCTTCAACGAACGATGTCACTAAATTTGGGAGTATTTTATTGCAGAGATATATGTACCATATATTTATTTGATTTATTGTATAAATTAGGTTTCTAAATAAACAAAAATGAAATAGATATCAGGAGTCAGCTGAATAAATTGAGTATATATGGGTTTTTAATAACCTTTAAGATTAGGAATACTTTCTATAGTGTGGAAAAAATTAGGGATAAATTTACATTTTATAAAATCTGATTCCCTTTACATATACAGGTATGTACACACATATTTTGTATTATATTTGATATATTTGTAGTATCATTTCTATATTCTATATATCGAATTTAACAAAGAAGCAATCTAAAAACCGGATCGATACGAAAAACGCAAACTAAATTAAATTGGGAAATCATAATAAAATATAAATAAAATAACACATAGAAATGAAAAGTATATACATATGTATATAATATAGGTATATTCAAAAATTCCTGCTAAATATTAGTTAGCACCCTAAAAGTCTGGATTATATGTGCTAAAATAACACGAAAAAACTCAAATTTTCATATTCTCTCTTTTTTTTAGGACTGGGTCAAGTTGTATTTTTTGACTGATTGGGAATCAATGTGGGTCGCTCTCTAACGGTTAATATTGTATAATGAGCACCGAATTGTGCCAGGTTTACCGTTACTGTTAGCACCTGCCACAAATATTCGAATGCCGAAATAGTTTTGAATTTTTCTCTTTCGATTTCGTCTGTTTTCACTTTTAACGTTTTATTTTATTGCCGAAACCTTGTTGTTTACGTGCGCGACGCGTTGCACACTCAAGCGAATCTCTTTGCAGACTGAACAGCGCCAAGAAGAGCAGAAACAGCGGCAGCGGCAGCAGCGACTGATCGTTGGAAATACGTTAACGTCGACAGCGGCAGCGACGTTGGCAGCAAACAAATGCACAGAGCGAATAACGGAGAATAAGCTTTGTAAGCCAATGCCATCTGCTTCACTCTCCGATACGTAATGCCGCACTAGCTGAATACCCTGGAATAGCTAATATATTGCATATTTACTAGGAGTAATTGGACTTCGAACTGAGTTGATAAGATCAAAGGCGGTGCGCGAACAATTGGCAAACCTATCGTCCGGAGGCGATAAGCCACAACTTGATGAAAGCTGTTGACTGTTGGTTAATGGATAAAGGCATATTGTACGACAATTGTTGTATTTAGGTTCCATTTAAATTAAGTGTCGGTGTTAGAGTTCAATGTTATGGAAATGCAATGCAAACGTAGTGCTGTTTACGCAATGAGGAAGAGCCGCATACAATTGGCATGATTTATTTTTAGCAGCCGCCACTGGAGATGAGTGTAAACAGTCTAATTGGAAAGTGCTGCTCACTGGAAGGGGAATGGAATTTGGGAATTGTTGCGCATCCGTTTGTGTACACAAATCATTCGCTTGTTTTTTTCATTCTACCGAAATGCTTGAGTCATCGTTAACTTCTTTTGTTTTTGCACATTTGTAGCTACGGGGTAAAGGTTTTGCACTTACTAAGGCTAATGTACATACATATGTACGTACATAGAGGAAGCACGTGTGCCTTTTGTTATGTGAAATGTAATTGTATTATGAAACAAATGTAATGAATTTGAAATGTCACAAAAGCTGCCAAACAAAATAAGTGTGGAAACAGCCTTTATATATAGATATAGCAAATATCGTCATTTGTTGCCGTAGCTTATATTTAAACTTACTATTGTTTAATAACAAACACCCACACAGTCTATTTTTTCTAAATTTTTAAGGCTTTAAATTGTCAGAAATTCTGTTCAAAATTCATAACTGAAGTATACGAAATATCCCTTAGCTGTGTACACTAGATATTTAACATTCACATTCACTTACAAATTTTGGTATGCTAGTATGAACTTAATTGTGCCAAATAATAGGATTAACTAAACTAAACTTTTAATAATTAGGCACGTAGTTTATGGGCGCCTACATAGAGACCGACAAGGGCAGTGTGTACACATGAACTGTCGCAGTGAACAGCTGTTTCGTAGACAGTGTGTACACCCTAGCTTCAATCGATATATGCACACATATCGTCATCGCCACTTATCACGTGAATCTTATGCGAAATTGTGAATTGTCATTTTTGTGTTGAGTTTCTACCAGAGTCTTGTGCTCCGTTTCGTACGTGCATTGTGGGTAGTGCGGTTGTGTTGCTTGATTTTTATTAAAAACAATTTCAGCGCACAATAAAAACTGTGTGTTTAATAATCAACAACGACTTCGACGTGTGTTAGTGCCGCTTTAAATGTAAGTGTAACTCGATTAAGTGCGTGTGCAAAGCGACAACGCAGCAAATTGCGCGCATGAAAAAAAGTTATACCAGGTCTGCTGACCTGTTATCAAATGTTGCACAGTGTAATGGGAGTAAGCAAGCTCTGCAAGTGCCCAATAGTCAATTTTCTGCTAAGACAAAATCAAATATGATTGTGTATATGTGCGCAAATAAAATGACCCTGAAAAACCGTAGCCTCCCTGCATGCCCTCGGATTTATCATGCGTGTGCCCTTACAATGAATTGGCGGGCTATGGCATTCGCTCTATGATATAAAATATGTTAGCAAATGATTAGTTGTTTTGGTTATTTGAGCAGCAAAACCCGTGAGAAAATGAAAATATCGATCGAATAGCTGTCATGTGACTGTCACGAACAGCTGACTGTGCGGCAAACCCACCACCGCTGTGTGTGTGTGCGTGTGTGTTTGTATCGAGCTGTGGGGAATTGTTGTCTCTGTGCGTTATCGTTCTCACTCTCTTTAAAATGTTCGCTCCGTTGCTGAATACTGGTCTCTCCTTTGACCTGCTCTCTCTCTCTCTCTCTCTCTCACACACACTCTGCGTAAACAAAATATCAAGCTGTTTAATTTACAAAAAACATTTCAACATGGCACAATTCATTAAATTTATGAATTCTTCCGTATTTCCTTTCACACTGCTGTCTGGCCACACATGCATAAACTTTTTATGTTTGTTTGGACAAGGACTACACTAAATAGTAATATTGCGTGCCGCAAGGACCTTGACGCGGCTGACCAGATATAAACTTGAAACGAAAAGTTAAACACGCTTCTGCGTTTTTAATTTTTTTTTTTGTTTTGCCCAGGCAATAAAACACAAATGTCAGCAGCTGACCAAAAACACAAATAATTAAAAAAACAGCTGCTAGGTTAACACACTTTAAAGACTTAACAGCAGGCTTCTCTCTTACTCTCTCTCGCTCCATTTCTGTTTTTCTCCGGCTGACAGCTTACATTATTATTAATTAATTTGCCCGCTCGCCCGCTGCCTTTGTACATACATATACACATTTACAACTCGTATATATATATATATGTATATACATATGTGCGTGTCCGCCATTAACATCATCGCCGTTATTCTAGTCGCTATTTTTGTTTTCGTCATCGGCGAACGCTGCAATTTCCTGTGTGTCGCGTCCTTTGTAGCTGAACGCTTCTCTCCGCAGACCGATTCGCCTTGCTATCTCCTCCACCTTCTCACCCACTAAATTTGTGCCAGCCGTTATCCAGTCTGACTGGCGCCATGCTCTTCGCTCTTCGCTCTTCGCTCTTTTATGTCAACATCATTTACGCCTGTTTACAGTTGGAGTTTATAACTGGCAAACAGTGTTGCCAATTTATGTAGTTGCCTTTGCCTTTTTAAGTTCGTTTTTATATAATTAGCTGTGGGAGCACTACGAAATGAATGAAAATATTCTTAAAGCTAACTATTGTTTAATGCAATTGCATTTGTATTAATTTGCCTGAATGCGTCACGCTTGACCCGCGGCAAACATGGAATTGAATACATGTATGTATATACACAGATATGTACTTATGCATGTACATGTGTATGTATATATTTAGTTATGTTCATGGTGGCATAACTGCCTCCCTCCAGGCGGCTCGGCTTAGTGATTTGTACGAAAGCAATTTAGATTTCGGTGCTAAAAATAGACACGGCTTTGTTGTAGTTGTTTCTTCCACTTCCAACGGTTGCCAGGCTCTCATTTGTTTCCTGGTTGAGGACAATGCACTGCCTTGAATTTTGTCCTTGTTGTTATTATTACTGTTGTTGCTATTGGTGTGGTTGTTGTTAACGTTGGGGTTGATGATAAGCATGGTTAGTTATGGCGGGGCGGCAGCAGTCATTATTGGGGATGGTCAGCGCTCGATTTTGTTGTCATTTTGTTTATTTTCGCATACCCTGTAACAGCTTCTAATGGTTCTAACTGACTAGCAGTCTACATTATAAATTGAATATACATATTTTTACAATGTTCGTTTTAGATCGAGTCTACTATTTGATTTTCTATATTTTTTCTATAATACTTTCCTTAAGTATAATTTTTCTTTATCTCCATTGTTTTAGCTGTATTCGACGCTCTAATTTTTATAATCCCTTATCTCACTGTCTCTGCTTTCTCTTTTTATCTCTCACTCTCTCACATATGCTATCTCTCTTGCTCTGCTATCTCTCTTGTCCCATGTTTCTATTAGATCTTATATCAGTACATTTTTTACTCTCTTTTCCTCTGCCTATTAATGCCTTTCTTTGAGATTCTCATAATTTCAATTAAGCACGCATGAATATCAGATCCTTTGAATAGTACAGGGTATTAGTTGATGTTTGTTTTCTACATAACTGCAAACATATGTCTATAGTTCTTATATTGTTGTTGTTTGGTGCTCTTGGAAGGCCATGATAAAGTTATGTAATAATAGTGACTACCACTAAAATGAAATTGACCAAAGTTAGATTTGTATCTCTTGCGATGATTACTCATACGCAAACTGACCTTACTGCGGACAGCAGCAACAACAACAACAGCAACACAGAGAGCAACAACGACACTTACTAAATTGAAGAAGGCGGTTTGCGTGTCGCCGCTTCGTCATCGATTCCTTCATGGCTGCGCCTTTGCGGCACCAACACAAAATTTCGGTGGCAAGCATTATTCCATATGGCAGTCAAACATCAGCAGCCGCAGCGGCAACGGCAACGGCTGCGGCAGCGTTAGCGTCAGCGTCAGCAGCAGCAACTGCGGCGCCAACGGCGATTTCAGCTGCGACGTTCAGCTCCAGCTCCAGTGCCATTTCCAGCGCTCATTTCGCATTGAACCTTCGCTGAGTGCGCACGAATTTTTTTCCATAATTTCTCGTCGCACCGCGTGGCCCGCCTTTATACAAATATTCGCCAGATATTAAAGTTTTGCTCCATCAGATTAACTGATTAAAGAGAAACAAAGAGAAACTATGCCTAAAAAGCTGCAGCGCATACGAGTTGAGCAGTTCTTGACTATATTGTTGAAGCGTAAACAGTGTTAGAATCGTAAGTTGTAGACAACAATAAAACTGTGAATACTCGCTAAAGTGAACGGTGTTAGCACTACAAGATAACGCCTAAAATTACAATGAAAAGTGGCTTGAACAAGTTGATCTAAAAGAAATGTAAAATATATGGAATTACCAAAATATTTATATAGAATTTGATTCTTTTTACGGAAATATTTATACTATTTATTTTTAAGTTGAAGAAAAAGTATATATATGTAAAGGATTTAACTTTTTTGAATATATGCAAAATACATTAAAAATATTTTAGAATAATTTTATTATTATATCGACTTAAACGAGAGCGCACTACATTAAATGCGCATACATTGCGTATACGCAACGTTTTCCATAATTATATAATTACACTTGCAAATCATTTGAATAACATTTCCAGCTTATGGCACAACAGATTCATAATCTATGTAACTCTCGAACCCATATTCCTGCATTAGAGCATTCACTGTATTCAATGCGCACATATTGCGTATACGCCATGTTGACGAGTCGATATACAGGACACAAGTCTGCCTGGCGCCAACTGTCTGCGCTTTGTTGTCTAGCTGGCGATACCATCCCCAAAAAAATAGAAGAAGAAAAAAAGGACCACTGTAATATACACGCGCACAACATGCAGTCACACACACACACACACACACAGCGACACAGACACACGGATATATTGTATATAGCCTGGCAATGAATTGCATATTGCGGGTCGATCGCATCTAAATGTTAGGCTGACCCACGCTTTCGAGGTCAATAATTAAAATTTAATGCGTGTTTAACCAGTGTTTGTTTGACTTTTACAAGGCCATATATAATATGTAGCTATATATAAATTACACATATCCATGCATACTATGTACATTGAATCGATAGCAACTCAAATTACATAATGGAATTTATTTATGAACACGTTTTGTGTGTGCACAGGAATTTTTAAGGAAATGTGAATGCATTATACTACCCAAACCAAATCGAATATATCTCTAGCTATTTCTATGTATCATCTATAATATATATTTTATATATATTTGCAGCTATTTAACAATGTCCGAATATTGGATTATCTCAGCGCCTGGCGACAAGACGTGCCAGCAAACCTTCGACACGATGAACAACTTAACCAGCAAGCAACATAATCTATGCAATAACTACAAGTTCCATATACCCGACTTGAAGGTGATTAGTACTCTGTGGTATACCCTGTAATTTTCAAAGATATCAATGCATACGGCTCTTTTAGGTGGGCACACTGGATCAGTTGGTTGGCCTGTCCGATGATCTGGGCAAATTGGATACGTACGTGGAGCAAATCACGCGCAAGGTGGCCCTGTACCTGGGCGAGGTGCTGGAGGATCAGCGGGATAAGCTGCATGAGAATTTGCTGGCCAACAACAGTAAGTGCTAGTTGTGTAATATCGATCATCAATATGCATACATAGAAATTTATATTAGCTTAGCTTAGATTTAGTTAACAGTTTAGCTGAACCAACTCTCTATATATCTATTGTTTATTTGATTTAGTTAAGATGTTTTTCTAGCTAATTATTTTTGTGAAACGGAATGCTCAGATATATCAAGAAATATCTAGTCGTATTATTGTCTCTTCTATTACTAACAACAACAACAACAACTACGTTTAAAGCCCGTTATATACATTAAGTACACATACCTCCTTTTTCTATATATTTATCCATATATATATATATATATATATATATATATATATATATATATATATATATATATAGC